>JAULBS010076414.1:0-20132 GCA_032355785.1 Symmetromphalus regularis
ACCTATGTGGACATTAAAGAAAGGACTGTTTTGATCAAGATAAAATACCATCATCTTTGTGAAAACACAACCTATGTGGACATTAAAGAAAGGACTGTTTTGATCAAGATAAAATACCATCATCTTTGTGAAAACACAACCTATGTCGACATTAAAGAAAGGACTGTTTGCTTAATCCCACCACAGCACATTGTTTATTCAGCTGCTCTTATGTGTCTTTAGAGAAAACCTGTTACTGCCACATAAGCTACTCTTTCCGATTACCAGCAAGGGATCTTTTATATGTGCTTTCCCACAGACAGCCTTTGATGAATCAGTTGTGGAACACTGGTTGGTGCAAATGTGTGCACTTAACCATTGAGAATTGTGGAGAACTGGATTAAAATTACCATACCTCAACTGAGATTTGATCCCATTACCTACCAGTTGAGAATGTGATAGCATAACTACAACACCACTAGAGTTGGTTATCTTCTCTGCACACATGTCCTTATATAGAAACAGAATTCTTCATTTCGCAATCATTTCTCTCGACACAATTGCACTTTAGACAGAATTATCAATTGTGCTAGAATACCATGTTTAGGCAATTTCTCATAAACATGGCACTCCATTTAGGACAAGATGCAGGTCAATTTAGGAAAGAAATCTCGGCTGAGATGCAATCACACCAAGACAATCTGTTCCTTGGAGAGAACGCATCCAGAACGGAAATTTTCCAATAAAAACAACATTGCTCAACAAAAACATCTATACATCTTTACAATCATCCCATTTAGATGCAGCCTGAGAGATTCAGTTTTATTCTGTAACACTTACAACAAAGCAGGGTAGGGTGAGGTTTTGTTCTATAGCAATTGAGGTGGTGTGAGGTTGAGGTTTTGTCCTACAGCAACTGAGGTGGGGTGACATTGAGGTTTTGTTCTATAGCAATTGAGGTGGGGTGAGGTTGAGGTTTTGTCCTACAGCACCTGAGGTGGGGTGAGGTTGAGGTTTTGTTCTATAGCAACTGAGATGGGGTGACATTGAGATTTTGTTCTATAGCAACTGAGATGGGGTGAGGTTGAGGTTTTGTTCTATAGCAACAGAGGTGGGGTGAGGTTTTCTTTAACAGCAACTGAGGTAGGGTGAGGTTGAGGTTTTGTTCTACAGCAACTGAGGTGGGGTGAGGTTGAGGTTTTGTTCTACAGCAACTGAGGTAGAATGAGAATAAGGTTTTGTTCTACATCACTTAAAATAGGTAAGGTGAGGTTGAAGTTTTATTCTAAAGTTCTTAAAGAGGTACAGCAAAATCTTGTTGGGTTGAGGGTTTAAGTAGGCATTTTTATCTTCTTCTTTTTTTCAATGATGCAATGTTGTGACTGAACATTCTAGTCTAGTATCTGCTTAAATAAAATAAATTCATCAATTCAGTACCTTTAAGTAGAAATAAAATAAAATCTCAGACTAGTACCTTTAATAATTGTCACAATGTCACAACTGGAGATTAGAGTACCTGCTTATGTAAATTAAATTCATCAATTGAGTACCTTTAAGTAGAAATAAAACCTCGGACTAGTACCTTTAATAAGTGTCACAATGTCACTACTGGAGATCAGAGTACCTGCTTATGTAAGTTAAATTCATCAATTCAGTACCTTTAAGTAGAAATAAAATAAAATCTCGGACTAGTACCTTTAATAAGTGTCACAATGTCACGACTGGAGATCAGAGTACCTGCGTATGTAAATTAAATTCATCAATTCCACCTTCAACCTGCCATCTTCGTGGAAGTCATCAAGGCAAAATACATTCCACAAATGATTTCCCTGGAGATCATTAAACCTAACAGCTTGGACAATCTTTGTCAGTTTGCTGCTTTAATTAACATTCTGTCATAACTTTAATTCTGTCAAAATAACCGCAGAGTTCTTAATCGTGAGCTGAATGAAAATAACCAAATGTAATTTCTTCTTTTTTATTCTCTACCTTGCTTTGAGAAATGTGACACTAAGGGACCATAATGTTTTATTGGATGAAATATCTTGGCTTTGGTTTAAAAGTTCAGTTAATGTTTTCGGTGTTTTCTTTTCATCTGTAATAATGTCATCTACAAAGGTTAACAGTTATTAAAGTTAACATTTGCATTCCTCACATTTAAGTATAAATTTAAAACATATCAATACTTATTTGGAGTCAAATGGCACTAATGTCGTGTGGTTAAGAAAAAAATAGCAAAGCCAACACATAGGTTACTCTTTTAGATTACATCAATGTGTCATTATATGTGATTTGTTTTAATATTTTAAAAAGAAATAAAATATAAATTTGAAACATAGTGTTGCTTATTAGGAGTCATATGGTACTAATGTCATGTGGTTTAGAAAAAATAACAAAGCCAACACATAGGTTACTCTTTTAGATTACATCGATGTGTCATTATATGTGATTTGTTTGAACATTTTAAAAAGAAATAAATATAAATCATATTAATACTCATAAAGAGTCAAATACATGCATATGGCACTGATGACGTAGTTTAAAGTAAATTCCCACTTGCACCACATAGGTTACTCTTTTAGATTACACCAAGAGGGTCTATATTTGATTTGTTTGAACATTTTAAAAATGAGTAAAATATAAATTTAAAACATGTCAATTGTTTTTTAGAAGCCAAATGCACTGATGCTATTTTCCATTCCAACCTGTGGTCCACAACTGGTTCATCAAAGGCTGTGTTATGTGCTGTCCTGTCTGTGGGACGGTGCATATAAAAGACCCCTTGCTGCTTATCCGAAAGAGTAGTCTACATAGTGGCAGCAGGCTTCCTCTAAAAGAAATATGTCAGAATGACCATATGATTGACGTCCAATTGCCGATGATAAGATTAAAAATCAATGTGCTCTAGAGGCGTCGTTAAATAAAACAAACTTTACTTTTACTGCCCACTACATCCTGCTGCCATGCTAGTAAAAGCCTCAGGAATAAAACCTATTGCTCGCCCCCTCCTCCCTGGAGAGTATAAATCAGTGGGAATGACTCAACTTTAAATGATGCTAGTCTCCTGGGCCAGTAGATATTTTGTTGAGTAAAACACTTTTCTTTAGATTCCATCTTCCATTTGTTATCAAAGCACATTACTTGATTAAAGATGCCTGTTTATTACCTGTATACAGTGAGATCTCGTTTATCCGGACGGTATCATTTATCCAAAATGTGTCTGTATTAACGAATCTCCGTACTACTGAAACATTGGGAGTAATCTCCCTTGAAAAATAAATGAAGGGAAAAAAAAAATGGAAATATAAGCATTTTATTTAGTACAAATTGTATTAACACATCTTATTGTTGGTTTGAACAATGTTTATTAACGTTTTAACTTTGGGATCAGCCAATAGGCTCTTTGTGAGTGAGCATGAACACAATTTTCAATTCATTTTAATTTTTATGTACGTCTCACCTAAAATATAATACACCAAACCTTAATTAACAGTTGCAAAGATAAAGAAAACAGTAAAACAGTTGTGCTAACTAGCATTCCTACAGCAAGCTCTCGATAAGCGTTAAGAAAACAGTGGTGTGAAACCCTTTGTAGCCATGTTGACTTGCGTTGATTACACAACTGGTCATGTGTGATCACTTCTTTCCTGTTCTGTTTGATATTAGAAATTAGTGGTGTACGGTTAAATGGAACAAATTGTCTTTATTTCTCACACATTGTTTTGGATTTTGACTGTCCGGTTCCAAAAACCGAATTTCCGGATTATCAGATACATTTCCTATGTGGGAGTTTTGTTTTCTTGAATGATCGTCCATAAGGCGGGGTTTCCGGATTACTGGAGTCCAGATAAACGAGGTCTCACTGTATATTTATTTTATGTGCGACTCTTTAAGAGATTTCTAGCAAAGATCCAATTTCTCAGAATGATTTCACAAATGTTGTACACTTTGTATCTTTAAGTTGCATAGTTCCAACCATTTATTATCAAAGCACATTACTTGATTAAAGATGCCTGTGTATACCTACTTTATGTGTGCTCCTTTAAGAGATTTCAATTAAAGGGTCCAATTTCTCAGGAAAGGCTCATAAATGTTGCACACTTGTATCTTTTAATCGCATGGTTTCAGCCAATAACGAAGGCTACAACTTTATTCCATGGGGACTATTCCATAGAGACTATTCTTACGTTAAGAGAAATTATTAAAGATTTTACTCATGCAAATAACAACCAAAGTAAAAAAAAAAAAAAAAGTAAGAAAGAAAAAAAAAATTCAGATAAAAAAATAAAATAAAATTTTAAAATAAAAATAAAAACATTAAAAATTGAAAACAGGCAAATCTGACATTTTCATTAAAATTTAATTGCATAGGTCCTATATATAGACTAAACATTGTTACATTATTCTGCATAATCATTTTTATTCCAGTACATATGGTCATTATTGCATGGTTAACAATAATTTTGCTTCAATGGAAAGAAATACAACATTAAACCATTAAAAGGTGACAGAATAAATTTACAATTAACCTAAATGCAACAAACATTTAGATTGATTGTATGGTTATTTAACGACCCCACACACCCAGCACAAAAAAAATATATAGGCTATTGGAGTTAACATTTAGATTCACAAACACACAATATTCTTCAAAATGGCAGATGTGTTGCTATAAATTTGTAATTAACCTTGTGAGCATGAAAAAGCTTTATTCAAGTAAATCGACTTGACGACGACATGAATTATCCCATAATTCTCAGCTCCTGACATGCAGAAGATTCGTACAGAAAAAAACTTGCAGCTTGTTGTCCTTTATTAGGCAATATAGCAAGAAAATGCTTTCAAGGCGTCAGTAAATATAACGTGTCAAAACAGTCGGAGTTCTTTATGGAAATACAAAGGAAAGGGTTGTTTTTTTAACGACTCTCCAGCACAATGTTTATTTAGTGGCTATTATAATTCGCGTCATATCAGATTGGGATCATCGTTTTTAACAATAATTTTTCTTCTAGGGACTGTAGAACAAAAAGGAAAAAGGTTTTGGAAATTAAACAAAAGACCTAATTTTTATACACAATTTCAAGAAGATGTACTGAATATTAAATTTTCTAAGAGTAAAAAACCTATTTTTAGCAGGTTTTTTTGCACTTTTCAGCTACGATTTTTTAACCGAAGCAACGATATATAATCCAAAGAGTTATGAAGTGAAATAGTTTTGTGTATCGTGTACACTTTGCAAAATGTTTGAAAGGCAGTTGTTTGTCCTTCTGGCACTTATTTTTCAACTGAAATATGCTGGTGTTTCGTTGTTCCACTTCCGGTGATGCGAAGTATAGCTGTCTGACATATGGTATTCTGTGACTCATGGTCTTTAAGATGAAACCCACTACAGCCACAAAAAAAAGAAAAAAAGTTTGTTTTATTTAACGATGTCTCTTGAGTACATTGCTTTTCATCTTATCATCGGCTATTGGACGTCAATCGTATGGTCATTCTGTCATATGTTTTAGAAGAAAGCCTCTGCCGCCACTTCAGAAAGACTACTCTCTCTGATAAGCAGCAAGGGGTCTTTTATATGCACCATCCTACAAACAGGACAGCACATACCACGGCCTTTGATAAACTAGTTATGGACCATTGGTTGGAACGGAAAATAGCCCAACCTTTCAGATGAAATCTACTACTGCCACATAGGCTACACTTTCTGATAGCAGCAAGAGATCTTTTATATGCACTTTCCCACAGACATGATGGCACATACCACGGCCTTTTATAAACCAGTAATGGACTACTGGTCGGTGTAAGTGGCTTATACCTACTCATTGAGCCTTTGCATAGCACTCACTATTGTTTGGATCTGGTATCGAGATTAAAAATCCCATCTCAACTGAGATTTGATCCCAGTACATACCAATTGTGTGACCAGCAGCTTAACCACTCCACCTCCAATGCCAGTTCATGGAAATGCAATGCATAAGCAGAGCCATAAGATAGTCACATATATCTAAATGGAAATAAATGTTTTAAAAAGTCCACTGCACTGTTGCGTGTGTGTAATACATGTTTTTTATTAACTACAGCACTGTCATTCACATCACGGATCTGATAACATGCAACAACGTCAACCATGCATTCATTAAGTTCCAAAGATCTAAATCAATTTTTTTTTTTTTATAAAAGTTAACTGGTAAAAACTCAAAATTGAGATTTCTTTTCTAAGCTCAGTTCAGGAATTTAACGTCAGATGAAAGAAAATGTTAATGCGAAATGGGAAGGGAGTGTCTCCAAAGTAAATGTGGAATTTCCTAATTGTTATTGAGATCGAGCAGTTCAATGAGTTGCAAAGATAATACACTAACACACACAGGCTCAGTGGGTGTAGATTTTTTTCTAACACCAAATTTAAATGCATAGGTTTTGGATGGAAATAATTTAAATGTTTTTATGAACATACAGATTTTCTTTGCTGTTCAGATTTTCTTAGTTGTTTTGAGAAAAATTTATGAGCTGTTTTTTAACAAACAGGAAGTTCCCTAGGTTAATTTGACATTTTTCCTAACACTAAATTTAAAGGTGTAGGTTTGGATGGAAATTTTTTTAAATGGTTTTATGAACATACAAATTTTCTTAGTTGTCTTGAGAAACATTTATGAGCTGTTTTTTTAACAATAGAAAATTCTGTAGGCTAATTTGACATACCTAATGTCTATCCATTAAAAAAAGGACACAATTTACCAAAAATTTTTTTGAAATTTTATCATTTTCTGGGTTTTTTTTGTGGACAATTTAGAAGCTTTTTTTTTTAATGACATACAGGATGTTCTATGATAATTTTTTATTTAAATTATGGCACACAGAATTGTTTCTAACAAACCTTTCAAGATTTCCTTTAAAAAATAATCCATTCTTTGCTTCCTGCTAAAAAACAGAACTTAGCATCCTTATTTGTAAATAAAAGTGTTAAAATGTCATCACTCATCATAATGCACACTTCAAAACAAAGCTATAACTCATACTCAAAGACCTCAGTTTTTTCAACAAAAAGAAATCTAAGATTGCAGGAACCGCCATTCTGGCATCAGAAGAGCTATTTTTGTGGAAATTCTATCAAAAGTAAAGTTTGTTTTATTTAACGACGCCGCTAAAGCACTGATTTTAATCTTATCGGCTATTGGACGTCAATCAAATGGTCATTGTGACATATTTATTTAGAGGAAAATTGCTGCCTCCACATAGGCTACTCTTTCGGATAAGCAGCAAGGGGTCTTTTATAACCACCGTACCACAGACAGGACAGCACATACCGTGATCTTTGATGAACCAGTTGTGGACAACTGGTTGGAATTGAAATTAGCCCAAACTGCAAATGGGTCCACTGAGAAGGATCGATGTGACAACAATTCTTTCTGTGGATGTGACTTAATTATGATCTCAGTTATGGAGGGTCACATATATTTACATGTACCATCCCTCAGACAGAACAGCACATACCACGGCCTTTGATGAACCAGTTGTGGACTACTGGTTGGAAATTCAAATAATGCTGCTAACAGTGGATATGTGACCTCTTAAATATAAATCTTAAAATGTCTTTTCGCATCACACTGCACACTTAAAACAAAGTCACACATGCAGATTCCAGAGGATATATACATATACACTGTAAATCATGAAATTAATGCATCCCTAAACTAGTGACGGTGGTCAGACTAAAATGCAACATGAAATTAAAGAGAGTGGCCTCCCTTTGGTATAGTAGCTTCTAAACAACACACATTTGTGTAGCTATCAGCCAATAATGCAATTCCCTAAAACTGAGAGCACGAGTTTTGTTGTTGAGATCAACTCACTTAATTAAGAACATTCAAATGTGTCAGGAACGACCATGACTTAATTTCCTAATGAGAAAAGTTAATTAAAAAAAACCTAATAAAAAATCCCTAGAGCATGAACTGTTATTTACACTGTCAAGAACAGTTGGAATTGATTCTGTTATTAGTGATTGAAGTCATTCTACAGTTCTATATAGTAGGCGTTTGCCAAAAATGAAAATAATAAAATTCTAGTGTGTAACCTGCTATTTACACTATCAAGAACACTTGGAATTGATTCTGTTATTAGTGATTGAAGTCATTCTACAGTTCTATATAGTAGGCTTTTGCAAAAAATGAAAAACAAAAAAAATTCTAATGTGTAACCTGCTATTTACAATGTCAAGAACACTTGGAATTGATTCTGTTATTAGTGGATGCATGAAACCATTGCTACAGTTCTATTTAGTAGGCTTTTGCAAAAAATGAAAAATAAAAAATCTCTGGTGTGTAACCTGTTGTTTACACTGTCAGGAACACTGATCGCATTCTATTAACTGCAGTTATTAGTGGATACATGAAATGTTTGCTATAGTTATTTTTTGTTGTTGTTTTTATTATCTTCATTTTTGAATTTAACTTGATAATGTTTGATGATCATGGAAGTATGAACTGCAAAACCGCTTTACACACTGTATGAATGGCGTAGCACTTTAGCGTTAATATCACTGTTCATATCAAAGTGTGTCAAACATTATCAAGTTCAATTCTTGTAACTAACTCTTTTGTTCAGGTATTTACTATTTTATTAACAAGAAATTGATACATAGCATTGGGGAATCCCAATCATTGAGATACGGCTTTTTCTGTCAAAAGCTGAATGAGAAGATTGTTTTTTATCTACAAAAATACCGATTCTTCACAATTATTGCATTATATGTTAATATCATCTAGACACATTTATAATTTAACATAAATAAATAATGTTAATAGTTATTCAAGTAAAAGTAACCGATAATATAAAGACATAAAATGATCTCTTTTGTATAGTATAATATGCATGTGGTGAAGCAGTTGGTGTATGAATATTTAACTACAAATTTGAGAACAGGTGCCATTTTATGAAGGTGGTTTACCGATTATGGTGTTGAAATAACAGTTATCAAATTTTAAGTATGTGAAAATTCCATGTGATGACAGATTTTACATCAAAGTGTTTTCAATGTTACCATGGATAGATGAAACTGGTGTGTCACATGTTTCTGTTGTATTCATTGTGGAAGTAGGCAGTTGTAGCAGCGTGTGTGATTTCTCAAAATGTTTTGACAGTTACGGTATGTGTGATATTAAACAGGGCCATGATCATATTTAGTTTCAGATGAAAAAAACATGTTTCTAAATTAAAATCTGCAAACAAATTGGTAGGCATGTCTATTATTTTCATGTCTAGCACAATGTTGACAATTGCAGTCGATCATTGTTTGAAATTTAAAAATATATTCTAGGAGGAATTCCTAGGGGATTCCTTTGTTGACATAATTCATAAAGTATTTTCGGTTATCGTCCAAAATAATGCAAAACTGAGGTTCATGCATCTATCAACGTTGTTTTTTTAACCTTCTGGACATTGCAGGCAATTTTTCTCGACAAAGTCATGCTTGAGTAATGAAGGCAACATATCTCGCCAATCGATCTTGCCCTTTAAAATTAGTATTTCCTGTGGCTTAAATGCATTATGGGAGGAAATGACGTAATACCTATATACATAGAATGTTCTCAATTGCAAATGGCAGTGAACACTTACTAACAATATAAAAGGTAAGTCAAATTACAAGAATTGTAAACTCCATCTGACATTAAAAAAAAGCTATGTTGGTACTGCCATTTACAGACTGCATGAACTTCCCACTTAGTTGCAAGAACTTAATAAAAAATAAAAAAACTAGAATATGTGGCGTCCAATAACAAATGTCTATTTTTGCAGCATAATATAAGTTTAGAAACATCACGAGAAGTAAATGACTTTTTATATACCCTCAATGTGTTCTTTTACCCCGAGCCTCGGTACATAAAAAGCTATTTACACCGAGCGATGCTTCTACAACGAATATATCTTGTCGACATGTTAAACTATACAGTTAATTAATCAAAGTAACGCAAGAGAATAATGATTAACAATTTATGGTGGATATGAAAGAAGTCACTTGATAGCGACACTTGATAGTTCCATCGATAAAACAATTTTTAACAACAAATGTTTGTAACACAAAATTGTCTGAAACATGTCAATTAAAACCCAATTTTTTAAACCAAAAATGAATGTAGTAAATAAATAACAATAAAGAACAAGGATATCAAAAAGTAAAGTTTGTTTTATTTAACGACGCCTCTAGAGCACACAGATTTTTATCTTATCATCGGCTATTGGACGTCAATCATATGGTCAGATATATGTATTTAGACGAAACCTGCTGCCGCCACATGGGCCTCTCTTTTCTGATAAGCAGCAAGAGGTCTTTTATAGGCTCCGTCCCACAGACAGGACAGCACATACCATGGCCTTTGATGAACCAGTTGTGGATCACTGGTTGGAACAGAAAATAACCCAAAGAACAAGTATATCAGGACAACAGATCAGTAAATTGTTGAAAATTGTAGATGGGTATAAGAAAAATTGGATCTGCCAACTGGGGTATAAAGGGTTTTGTTCAACAGCAAACAACCAATAGGATTAAAGAATTTTACATGGAAGCAAGATAATGAACCTTAAGGTACAGACGAACTACTAGACAGCCATTCTGGTATCTGACAAAAACTTCATCTATCTTGCATTGTAATCTAAATGAATTCTCAGAGAAACACTGTAGGAACTCTCTTCATTAGGCCAGAGTTTTTTAGTTTTTGTTTCTCAAACATACATGTAGGCTTCCCAAAAATAGGGTAGGACAGAGGGAAAAAAAGTTATAAAATGTCTTGGGATGTGAAAATAAAATTTTGTATAAAATTAATTTTACCAGTTTTACTCATTTAACTGGTCATACACCTGCTATACTTTTATATTCATCCCTTTGAAAAGAAATTATTCAACTTCAAAGTGAATATTTAATGTTTTTGTTTAAAAGTATTCTTGATCACTATTGCAGAATGCAGGTTTTCTTTCTTTCTTTTCAACCCTTCAGGACAGTCAGCGGAAATAAAATAACTGAATTTTCACTTTAAATTTTATTTTAATTTAGAAAAATATAGAGTAGGCAGGTTCATGAAACAAATAATAAAAGAATTCTGGCCTTATTGATACATTGGATTCCTCACAGACAGGAGAGTTCTACAATGAAATTTTCATAAGATCCACATTCAAAAGGATTGCAGTTTTGTTGTTGTTTTAAATCAATCTTCAAGACTTGAATCCGAAATGAAGGATTTACGTAACTGTTTGTGAGGATTCCTTCGATATTATTACGACTATCAGACAATCAGACTATCAGACTATCAGACAATCTCAACAGATCGTTCACAACACAGTGTAGGGCTGATTCGAATTCATCGTTTTAAAGGTAGTAAACTCTGGTAGAAATTAAGAAATATACTCAACCAAAAAAAGGAAGTATGTATTTATTTTGATTGGTTGCCAGTCTTAACAAAAAAGGCAAACGTATAGTCCAGAAGCCACTGTTTGGAATTTTTAATTAACCTTCTGGACACTGCAGGCGACATATCTGGCCAACGTCATTATGGGAGGAAATGACGCAATACCTATATACATAGGATGTTCCCAATTGCAAATGGCAGATTTTTTAATCGTTAGGACTCCTTTATTGATTGAAATTTTCGGTGTAAAAGCGGGTCTTTTTCTGAAAGTTTTTCGTAACATGACAAGCAATGGCGGCGCGGGTTACGCAGAGATTTTGAAGAGCTAATTGGGAATAAATATTAGTTTGGGGTTTACTGAAGGTGAGGATTTTGATTCTGTATATTGGGAGCGAATTGCGAGAGAATTTTCAAATAAAAATTTTGAATGACACCGAGTGTGAGGGCAAGAATATGGTGTTGAATGTGAGCGATTCGACCATAAATATGAATTACCAAGCGTGGTTTACAGTTTTTTCTGTTTGTTTAATTTTACACATTTCTAGACAGCAAGTCGTGCACCTACATAAAAGCCCTTCAAAACCCAAAAATAATATTAATTTCTTCATACCTTTATATTATTTTATTGTTTTGTTAAGTTTTAGAGTCAAAACATTTGACCAAAATGAGATGCTTCTCAAACTGATTTTTTCTCAAAATTAATACAGTTTTGGGGTGAAGTAACTCTTAAAAGAATTCAGTAGTCTAAAGGTTAAGACAGGCTGCTTAATACAAGTTATATTTTTACAGTACTAAATTCACTGGTCTGGGATAAAATTAAGCTGATACTTTAAAAAGATGGCTTCTTAACAAGGGCAAAATTCTGTTACTGAAAGTGGGGGGATGGAACATACCCTTGTCCAAAAAGTGGGGGGTACAGACCATCCCGCTGCCCCCCTCTCCCCTCAACATTATAGACCACTAGTGTACTTCGGTACATTTGTGCTAAGATGACATGGTTAAGTGTTACATTGATACAATAAAGAGAAATGCTGCTAAAGATTATTATTTAGGCATTTTAATTTCACTGAAATTTTCAGTTTTTGTAAACAAAAAGTGGGGGATAATTATATAGGCATCCCCCCTGTCAAAAAAGTGGGGGAGACATGTGCCCCCCGTGTATGTCTGTGTATGTATGTTCGGTTACCTTAGCTGTAAGCACAAAGTTTTCTTGCTTCAGCTTGAATATCTCTTGATCACGCTCTATACGTAAAGAATCAATCTCTCTTTGAAATGATTCTTCTATTGCAGAGATACTTTCTATAAAAAAAAAAAAAACATATGTGACCAACCTAAAGAAAAGGTTGGTAGAGTCAAAATTGGATTCTTTCAGAATCTGTAAATTTTTGTCAAATGTATCCGCTAATTACAGTCTTATGATGTTATAAATAAAGGCGTGTCCTAGCAACCAGGAAGAGTGGCATTTTTAAATCAAGTTTTTCTCCAAAGCAACAAAGCTGCACAGAGGTACCGTTTTTGTGGCGTGTCATATATCATTACCGCAGTGGGCACTCATAGTCATAATCCAATACATATTTGTTGTTATTTTCCCACTGAGGAAACATCAGCATTGGTTTAACAGGGCATTTCATTGGGTCGTTCTGGCCTTTTGACCAATAAGCTTGTCTGTTCTAAATATCATGAGTGAAGGAGTCATCAGCACGTTTGTGAGGTTTCCTTCAAGTCCAAGACTGAAATCATGACCTTCTTTGTTAATAGTAATCTAAACAAGTGACAATTCTCTATGAGAAATGTTGCATCCTCATATCAAATGGTAAACTTTAAAAATTACAATTATTATTAATGCTTTATACCAGTAGAAATTTAGATAGCCTTATCATGGCACATAAAGTATTAGTGAATAAATTAAAATACACACCAAAGTAAAGTGAAGTTTGTTTTATTTAACGACGCCTCTTGAGCACATTGATTTTTATCTTGTCATCGGCTATTGGACGTCATACATTTGGTCATTCTGACATATGTCTTTAGAGGAAACCCGCTGCCGCCACATAGACTACTCCTTCTGATAAGCAGCAAGGGATCTTTTATATGCACCTTCTCACAGACAGGACAGCACATACCACGGCCTTTGATAAACCAGTTGTGGACCACTGGTTGGAACAGAAAATAGCTCAAACTGCAAATGGATACTTTAACTTATTTAATATAAACAAAAATGTTCAAAGCCAAACCAAATAAAATCTACAAATTACACAATACATTCTCAACAAAGCCGAGTTATACTGATCAGTCAAAAAAGTAAACCTTAATATACATACTCTGTAGCTTGGCTGAATTATCTCTCTCCTCCTGCAGCTGTTTTCTCAATTCATCCAGTTCTTGCATCATCACTCTGTCCTTCTCCGAATCTGGCATTCTCTCAAATATTGACTTTGATGATAATGATACTGAAGGTTCCTCCTTGGACAATTTTACCTTCAAT
The DNA here is from genome assembly GCA_032355785.1 of Symmetromphalus regularis. Lineage (NCBI taxonomy): Eukaryota > Metazoa > Mollusca > Gastropoda > Neomphalida > Neomphalidae > Symmetromphalus > Symmetromphalus regularis. Next base: position 13,864 of record JAULBS010076414.1, read on the forward strand.
GGAAGAAAACACAGCAGACTGAATCACTTAAATTGATGCATAGTTTATATTCTATGTCATAATTAATTATTACTGAATAGGATTTTGTCCATGTGACATCATTTAGAGAAAAACAATGTTTCACAGTTCCCAGAGCATGCATAAGACCCTAGATTGTGAAACACAGAAAAATGTAAAAATTACACATATCACAAATGTGTGATAAGTTTTTTTTAATTTAACGACGCCTCAAAGACACATTGATTTTTATCTTATCATCGGTTATTGGACGTCAATCATTTTGACATATGTCTTTAGAGGAAACCCGCTGCTGCCACATAGGCTACTCTTTCCTTTGATAAACCAGTTGTGGACCACTGGCTGGAATGGAAAATAGCCCAAACTGCAAATGGGTCCACTTAGAAGGATCAATCCGACGACCGACTGATTCACAGGCAGACATGCTACCGTTTGAGCTAGATCCCGCTCCCAAATGTGTGATATGTATGCATGATGTGCAAAATAATGCTTCTCACTTCACAAGGGTCATTGCGTGAAACAACAAATAGAATGTAAGACAGACAGACAGACGGACAGAACCACCCCAGCTATTGGGAAGCCAATCTATGCTGATAGAATGCATGCACAATGTGCTACATGTATGCTTCTCAGTTCATAAGGGGGAGCGGGATGTAGGTCAAATGATTTTGTCCGCCTGTGAAGCTGTCGGGTCGATCCTTCTCAGTGGACCCATGTGCAGTTTGGGCTATCTTCCGTTCCAACCAGTAGTCCACAACTGGTTCATCAGAGGCAGTGGTATGTGCTGTCCTATCTGTGGGACAGTGCATATAAAATATCCCTTGCTGCTTATCGAAAAGAGTAGCCAAAATGGCGGCAACAGGTTTCCTCTATTGCATAATCTCAGAATGACCATATGATTAACGTCCAATAGCCGATGATCAGATAAAAATAAGTGTGCTCTAGAGGCGTCGTTAAATAAAACAAAACTTTTTTCTGTGGGAAAGTGTATATAAGATCCCTTTCTGCTAATGGAAAAATGACCGGCCTCCGTGGCGCAGTGGTTAAGCTATCCGACTCATGGCTGGTAGGTACTGAGATCAATAATCTCAGTATTGGCACCAACCCAGAGTGAGTGCTCCACTTAAACCGATCAGTGGTCCAAATCTGGTTTAACAAAGGCTGTGGTATGTGCTATTCTGTCTGTGGGATAATGCATATAAAAGATCCCTAGATGTTTATCGATAAGAGTAGCAGCATTAGTGTGACGGCAGCGGGTTTTGTCTTTCCTACTAACCTCTGTCCTGGACATACATCACAGGAAGCTAAGTAGTGTGCCCAGGACAGCATGTTTGAACCTTATTTGGATATAAACACGAAAATAAATACAACCAACCAAAGGAAAAATATAGGTTTGCCCTGAAGACCATGAGTCAGAGAATACCATGTCAGACTCCTAATAGAAGAGGTTCCATTATTATTTTATATTATAATTAGAGAAAAGTTTGATACTTTTATTTTTGCAGGATTGTAGATGAAAGTATATTTATATTGATTGTTAATTAATGCAACTTTTGTAATCTTATTTTTAAAAGGTTTGTATTTTTTTTTATCACACAATTGTTAAATGACTGCTTTGCTTCAATGCCTCACACTTTCCTGCCCACTGCATGTTTTACTCAATGACTGCAGCATGACTTCATGTTGAATTTTGTTTAGTAGCAAATAACAAGAATTATGTTGAAAACCATAAAGTTACTAAGATTTATAAATAAATGGTGCATAAGAAATCTTTTTAATCTTTAGCATTATTTGTTTTTACATTTGCAATAGCAATATTATAGGTTTATAATAATGCTAACTTTGTTTATGATTTACATTTTGTAACTTTATTGGCAGATTTTTAATTATTCAGCTGACCTTCACCTCTGACCGATTTTAAAATCCATGATGGTCACAGCATTCTCTGGTTTTATCATTTTCCATTTTAAGAAATATATTTCACAGATGTTCCTTACAGTTTCCATCATTATAATTGAGTTTCTTTTAGTCTTTTATTAACAAACAGCCAGACACATCTGAAATCTTGTCAGGAATATTTTTATTGCAATTATTATAATATGACAATAATTTAAAATTACTATTTTCTCTTTGTGTTCTTTTTTCCAGTTTTTTTTCATTTAAGCGATTTAATTATAGTAAGATAATTTTCAGACATTTGTGTTGTATCTAGCATATTTCAGTTTTTAAGTAAAGGTTTTTAAGTAAAGGATCATGAAAATTTCTTTTAATATTTAACTTAGGAAATTCAGAATTTGATATAGATTTTAATCAAGAGTAAACATCCCAAAGGCATCAAGTCTTTCAGAGATAAAACTCTGGCTAAATAGTATCACAAATTGGATAGTGCATATAAAAGACTCCTTGCTGCTTATTGGAAAGTGTAGCCTATGTGGCAGCAGCAGGTTTCCTCTAAATAAATAGTCAGAATGACCATGTGATTGACATCCAATAGCCAATGATAAGATTAAAATCAAAGTAATCTTGAGGCCTCATTAAATAAAACAAACTTTACAAGTCTAAATTTGAGAGGTAAAACTCTGGCTGAATTGAATCACAAATGAGTAAATTACATTATATACTAATATCTGCCTCCTTTTTTGTAGAAGCTTCAGGTGATGATGATGTTGATAACCCCAATGACGGTGACATTTCCGCCATCCCTATGGAATGCAACACAATAGTTGTTTCTGTGGATGATCTAAACGAACTCAACGAGCTTGATGATCGGAGTGACCGCATTTCAATATCGTCCCACGACAGTGACACTCACAGCATACGCAGTAGCCCAGCTTCAACAATTCTTCGTCCACGGTCGGGCAAGGAGTACCAGATCGTCGAACGTCGTCACACTGTTAGTGAAAGCGAAACTTCTAGTCCCAGAACGCCTTACTCTCCCTCCACTGCGACTGTGTTCAGTTTCGACAGCGAGACTTCCTGTTCTTCGTCCAGTGCTTCCACGCGGAATAATATAAATATAAATACTTTACTACCCAGTGCTCAGCAGATTCGAGACATGGAGATGATCCGTGCGAAATCATATTCGCGGGAAACTAGTCCCGAATCCAATAATTTTATTTCTGCTTACCATGGATATTTAAATATTGGTGTTAACTGTATTCAGGAATCTGGAGATAACGATACGGAAAGATCGTTGTCGCTTAGTCGTGAGACATCGCCTACGGTCCCGCCGCACGTGCCAACTTGTTTATCTTTACCAGCAGAGCAAGTAAACCCTCAGTTGAATTATTTAGAAATAGATCTGAGTCCGCCGCCAAATCCGACGAAAAAGCATAAGAAACCTGTGCCAAAAAAAGTGACGGCAATCGAATATGCTCAAATTGACATCATTGCCACGAGAGGGCTGAGTAAAGCTAGCTTGGAGCATGCTCAGTCTCGTAAAGACACGGATAGTCTGAGACGTACTGTGAGTTGTGTGACGCCTTCCACAAGAAAGAATTCATTTTCTATTGCTGGTGGACAGAAGGAGCGCAAAGGATCAACTCGAGAAAGGAAAACCAGTACCGGCTCGCTAGATGAATCCTAACATAATAAGAATTTTTTTTTTTCATTTTAGTTTTCATTTTTCTTATCCAGTTATTATGCTACAGTTACCATTTGCCTAGATGTTTAATGTTATTGATTTGTTTATTATAAATTAATCCCCTTTGGGCAACATGCATTAGTGACATAGTGCTGATGATATGAATAATAATAAGAATATCAATACCAATAAATTCACAAGCATAACAATAATAATATTAATAGACTGCTCAAATGTACATGTAGGTATTATTATATAGATGTTATATAAAATTTAATTTTTTTATATAGAAATGTATGTGTATAAACATAAGAAGATGTCAATGGCAAAACAATCAGTCACAAATTTCCATAATTTGACCTGATACTGCCATCTATAACTGCATACAAAGATGCTAATTTTCATACGTCCCTGTATATATGCAGAACAATCAGTCACAAATTTCCATAATTTGACCTGATACTGCGATCTATAACTGCATACAAAGACACTCGTTTTTATACGTCCCTGTATATATGCAGAACAATCAGTCCTTTTTAAATATGAAGACAAAAAATGACTGCCTATGGCAAAACAATCAAATTGATATCATTCATTATCATTTTTCTCAGTTTGACTTCAATGTGACCCTGATTGTTTTGCCTTTGACATTGTCATATGTTTATATATATATACAAAATAAAATAATGTTATTACCTTGTTATTCTGTTTATTGGTAAATGTAGCAACTGGATTCGTTTGATGAATTTGTCTCATTTATTTCACTATAATACATGGTGTCATCATATTTCAGTCGAAGAACCCATATTATTTATTGTTAATTCATAAACTTTTAGTTTTTCTCCAACAATACTCTTCATGTTTGAACATTTCAGTTTGACCTCAAGGAACTGATGGAAACCTCGCATGACAGTAAGATGTTGAGGATGATCAAAACCGTAACCATAGCAACAAATTTGTTTACAATGTCCCAGCGAAAAAACTTATATTGTTTTGTTACATTGTTGTACTTACTTAACCCGTGCTTTGCCATATACGTGCTTTTGTTCTGAGTGCTATGTTTTTTTTTTAATTGTTTTTTTTTAGTTAGTCGGAACTGAATATTTGTGTAAGAACAAAAACATTGTATGAAAAGTGACTCATCCATATTTACTACCAAAGACAATGATATATATTTTACATTTTAAGAAAAATCAAATTTACAAAAACTGTTTACAAACAAAACATCTTTTTAAACAAATCACGACTGCTGTATCTGCTTCAATATCCCTAAAATGCAGGCTCTTAGGAATGACTGTGAATGTTGTGGGGCAACAACGGATTGGGTACATCAGATTTTAGTTAAAATGGCTAACATTACGCGATTTTTTGAAAAAGGCTTGCTTTGGGGGTGGGGTAGTGGGGGTGGGGGTGGTGGCATGTGCCCCTCCCCACCCTACCAGTTCCCACGCCCATGACCTAACCAATAACTAATGTTTATTTTTTGTTCTTGGAGGTCGTTGAAGAACTATTCTGTTGGTCTATAATTGTCCTTTAAATATGTGATCTCAATTAGAATGCATTGAATGCACAGTTCCAATAGCTATGTGTTTACAACCATATGTGGATAAATGTAAATACATGTTAAACGAGGGACCGTGTGGGGTGGTTTGCCCAATTTTAGGGGACATATAATTTTAAAAAATCACTAAAAATGTTTTTGGACAAAATATATTTTTGGATTCGGTGACAAAATAAAGTGGCCAAAATCTTTAAAGTTTTCGGAGTTTGATGAGGTTCCTGGAGAAATGCTGTTAGCCTTTGGCTCCCACTTTCAAATGCACTCTGCAGGCCCTGTAAACATACATGTTTGCAAATGAAAAAAAACCAGTATGAATATAAACACCTATTTCTAATGGACGAGGTATGAAATTATTTTAGATTTATGTATGATTAATCAAGTTTTCCTGCCTAAACTTAAACATGTTTAACTTAGTTCTGCTTAATATTATATTAATGTTTAACATGAATTTAACAATTACTTAAAATGCTCATTAGCATGTTAGATACATGTTAAATATATGATGGTTATTATGTTAAAGGGGGAGACTATTTGACTAGATTGCACTGCTGGCAACTCAGTCTGGTTCGAGTTTTTCATCTTTTGGATTCTAAATTTTTATGTATTATTGTTTTTATTTTATTGTTTCCTTTCTTTTGCTTTTATAATTTCTCATCTAGTTTGAAAAGTACTCTATTCCAACAATAAAACTGTGAGCTCTTACAATACACATTAAATTATCAGAAAGATTCAGGCTAGTTGTTGGGATATGCCCGATTAATCCAGCTTGACCATTTTGACAATTTGTAATAAATTGAAGTTATGTAAAACGTCTATACTTAATATAGCTTTAAGGTACGGTCTAAATCAATAGTTCCCAAACATATTTGGGCTGCCAGGCCACATCACTAACCCCCACACACATACAAAGACATACCTCCTTGGTATTAGGTATATAAAAACAACTAATCTATCATTGTAAACACACATATATGCATTTTTGAAGCATACACGTTAAGAGTTATTGGATGGGTCTGACGAGGGTATCACAAGATATTTCGAGGGGCATTAAAGAGTTCACACCCCGAGAAATATCCCGTGATACCCGAGTCAGCCCATCCAATAACG
>JAULBS010076425.1:0-20132 GCA_032355785.1 Symmetromphalus regularis
TATCTTATCATCGGCTATTGGACGTCAATCATATGGTCATTCTGACATATGTCTTTAGAGGAAAGCCGCTGCTGCCACATAGGCTACTTTTTCTGATAAGCAGCAAGGGATCTTTTATATGCACTTTCCCACAGACAGGATAGCACATACCATGGCCGTTGATGAACCAGTTGTGGACCACTGGTCGGAATGGACCTTCATGAAGAATGGATATGTTTTTTTTATAAAGTATTAATGATGACCTTTCGTGATGTTTTGATGCTTATATATGATCAATGTGTCAAATTAAATTAAATTAAATTTAATTAATGTAAATGAATGATAGTTAAACTTAAATGCTTTCATCTGAGTTCCAGTATTGTAATATTTGCTAAACTTTTTTGTTGAGTATATGCTGCATAAGTTGTGCAGAATGGAGTTCGTCTTCCAAATATTTCTTATTTTCTTCCTAAAACCTTGACTGGGTACAAGAATTTTTGCTGTGTGAAATATTTGGCAGACGTCCAGTGACTGGGCTATGTTATGAGGAACTGGGTTTGGAAGAGCTTGTATAGGCAGTGATATTTCTTCAAATGAGGCCTGACAGACCTCTGTTTATTGATACAATGTTTTACAAACACAATTTTCTGATATTATCTCCCAGTTACCTCCGTTTTGTTTTATTTCAAGAAGTGTTTGGTTATCTACAAATAGCAAGCAGAGCAGAAACAACTTTGATGTAGTAAACGCAAATCATTTATTTAAAGTATTCATTTCAAATTAGCTGCACAAAGTAAGGTTGAATTACCTATGTTAATAATAAGGTATAGATTGTTACATTGTCATATATCTAAACAACCTTATCCATTTGATTGGGTATTTATATACTTAAGATGGTGATTACAAAATCTAACATCAGGGTTATCATATTAATAAGGTTTTTAAACATTTGATAATAAAGTATACAAAAGCCATTGCATAATATGACATGCATTTGACTAAAGTAATGTCTGTAAAGTTTGTTTTATTTAACGATGCCTCTAGAGCACATTGATTTTTATCTCAGCTATTGGATGTCAATCATATGGTCATTCTAACATATGTTTAGAGGAAACCTGCTGTTGCCACATAGGCTACTCTTTCCAAACAGCAGCAAGGGTCCTTTTATATGCACTGTCCCACAGACAGGATAGTACATACCATGACCTTTGATGAACCAGTTGTGGACCACTGATTGGAAAATAATGTCTGATGTAATATGTTATTTTGACAAATAATAAAAACTGTATGTACTTGTGATAGGAGCCACTAGTAGGGCAGGATATGATAATCTTTCACACACCCAGTGTCATTACCTTTTAAACTGGCCCCAGTGCTGCAGTGGTTAAGCAATCCGGCTCATGGCTGGTAGGAACTGGGATCAAATCTCAGTTGAAGCTTGGAATTTTGAATCTTTTTTTTATTTTATTTTAAATCATTTATTGTCCCAGAAGCAAATATTACCTTTTAAATAGTGATTCATGTTTTGTCCCTTCAACATTCAGATCAAATATTACCTTTTAAATAGTGATTCATGTTTTGTCCCTTCAACATTCAGATCAACACAATGTGCAATAAACATGGCTGACATATTGTAAACAAAAACAGACAGATCTTAAAATACAAGCAATAACATTATCAAAACAGTGTATATTGCTGATTGAACTAGACTGACATGAGTTAGCAATGCAGTTAGTATACATAAACAAAACAAAGCAGTTTGCTGTTGAAACAGAATGACACATGATGGTGATGACAGAAGTAAACAACTTGTTTAAACTAAAGATATAAAAAGACAACTCTAATCCACACCTTAAGATTGTAGCAGTTAATATCATGAAACATGTACTGGGGTATCATTATTTTTAAATTACTTTTTTAACAATATCAAAGAAAACTTTAGCTAAACATGTCATTTAGAAATAAAATCTCGAAACACTGTTTCTTTTGGTGTAAATTAATATCTGGAAATGTGGAAATTAAATTTTAACGTCCATTTAAAAGTTATAAATAACGGAATAGGGTTTTTTGTTTTTTTAGGGTAGGGCTATAAAATTGTAAATCTGGAAATCTCATTGAGCCTATATGCCACAAAAAAAATATAAATCCTGTCATGTCTGTTGAATAACTTCCCTTGATAGCACTCTTTTTTTAATGATGATTACTGCAGAACATGTTAATTACTTTCCTACATGGAACTTGTGATTAAAAATAGCTTTTGAGAGTTTTGGTATGTTTTAGTAATTAACTAAAATTGGCAGTGAACCAAGTTCTACAAAGCTAACCTCACAACCTTTTACATGTAGACAGAGACCGAGCAATAAAGAGAAAATACTATATTTAACTGTTCAACATATTTGTATATTTTCCTGTAATGTAAAGATCACCTTTATAAGAAATAACCAAATACAAAGATCAGTCAAAACTGGTTAAATATTTGAGAAAAGAAATATGTGAGAACTTCAAAGAATGTATGAGTGTTTTTCATCAGATACACGGACTGCGTTTGTTACCAGTGTTTGAGAAATGAACTTGACAATGTGTGCTTGGACAAGAGGTAATTGGAGTGTATTAATATGCACAAATATTTACTACACTATTGAATAAATAACAATGAATTCTTCACAGAGCTAGGCTCGGACAGGAGGTTGGGGGGTGGGATCAGGTGGGCCAGTTTACATGGGTCTACTATTTGGATGGGGCCTTTGTCCCATTGTATGTAGCACTCATTACAAGAATACTTAAATGGGGGCCTATTTTTCCCATCTGGCCTGGGTCTATTACCAGCTGTGCATGGCCCTGCTCAGAACTGCCCCCTCCCCAGTCCATATCAGTTATGTGGTGGTTAAAAGAGTATGTATAGGGGACATACTTCTATTATGTAGGTTTATTACGTCAAGAGATAGATTAAGAGTTAGCAAACTTTTCAAGTAACAAACTTCAGAGTGTGTGTATCTGGCTGTCTGTGTGTATGTGTGTTTGGCTTCACCTTGAGCTCAGAGCACAAATGTTTACAAAATAAAATAAAAAATGGACAAAATGAAAACAGTGTTGTTTGTTTGTAATACATGGTGGCAATTGTTCTTTGTTCATCTCATTCAAGGTTAGCATCTGCTAGTTTGCAACATGATCTATGACTGATGATCTTCATTTTCTAATTATCATGTCTTTGTAAGAGCAAACAAGAGTTTAGTTCAACTGTTATGTTATCTATTTTCTACATACATTTTAAAAAGCAATCATGATGTGAGTAATATTAAATACCTGTTAATTATTGCATCTACATAGTAAGCAAATGTTTTGATCTTATTTTTTTAGTAACATTAATTTTATGACCTCCAGTATATAACAAAATGTTGATTATAACAAGATGTTGATTGTACAAGAGCTGTATTAGTTATATTACTGACTTGAAACAGCTTGTCTGTTGTTTGCTTGCACTTGGCGTAAAGATTTGGCTAGTGATTGTGAGACTGATATATTTGTGTTTTGCTTGCTAGCTGATTGTGAGCTGATTGTGAGCTGATTGTGTATCAGTGGAGTGAGATATGTCTTCAGCGCAGGATGTATGTCTATTCCACCAGCCAGCAGTAAACATGGCACCCATTTAATGACTTGTCCAAGACTGGCAGATAACTATAATTGTTTTCTTTATGTTCTTATCAGCTATCTGTCTTTCTGGCTCCAGAAGACGATAAACAGAATAACATAATGTTTGTGCTAGTGTTTGTATTTGATTAACTTGTTCAGAGTGACATTTTGCTTGTAATTGGGTTTGACCAACATTTTCAGCAATCTTGTAGCTTTTTAGTGTTAATTATACATTTTTGGGTGTTTTTTCCTCTTGTACCCTTTAATTTATCACTCTGTACATTGTAAGTCCATCTTTCTTGCCATCTTAATCTGTTATCTGTCGACTTCTTGTCATCCATCTTCAAATCCAGTTCTTGCTTCTCCATACTGCAACATATGCTGTGAACATATGTAGACATGCCCTCCATTTCCCAAGCAACTTTACTGTGGGCATAGTTCACTGTAGGCATAGTCCATCTATACATCTTCAAATCCAGTTCTTGTTTCTCCATACTGCAACATATGCTGTGAACATATGTAGACATGCCCTACATTTCCCAAGCAACTTTACTGTGGGCATAGTTATCTGTAGGCATAGTCCAGCTATACATCAGAAAGTGTTAGCTGATCATTTCTTTAATTGGTACCAATTTCCCTTCTTCAAGGAATCAGTGATTAATTACAGTGTTTATTAATAATCAGTTTTTGTTTGAATTGCGTGGTTTGATATTGATCAAACACATGAAAAGTTGGAGTGAGAGATTAATCATTAATTGTCTGTGTGGGCTGTATTCAAATCAATGGCTATCATGTGAAGAGGTGACTATAATGTCAACCTCCAGACACTTCACTGCTTAAACCATTCAAATCAAATTAGGCATGTTTAACAGTATTGTAGAACATTAAACACTGACACTGTTGCCCATTATAATTATATATATGTTAACTCACAGACAAGGAGGATAGAGAAGAGACCTGCTGCCACTATCGAGAAGATAGAACTTAACACAGTTTGATAAACTAGGGCTGTGTTCAGGATGAAATTACTAGCTAGACTAGATTTTATGCTTCATATTAAACCGGAAGAGAACATTTGGATCCAGTAAAATTACTATATAGCTACCACGAATGCTAGCCTGCCCTAAATGCCGTGCAGATGAGAATATTTGGTTGGAAGGGGAGATATTAAAAACTAAACAAGTTAACCAGTCAGCATCTCCATACCTTCTAAAACAGGAATGTTGGAGCTGGAAAGATGGGTCTACTATTTTACTTTAAATTTATTTTTATACATTTATGTCAATATAAAATAATTTTAAAAAATAGCTTGAATTTTACATATATTTAGGGCTTTTTTAGATATAAATTTGCCATCAGCTGTTCTAATTTTTAGTTCCCTCTAAAGGATCATTTAATAAAACATAGGAACAGTTTTACAAATACATCTTTTTTAAACACAAAGTCATCATAACACTGCGAATGACACTATTTGATAAGGTGGCTCAGATGTTAGTTGGCTGCTGGAATAAAGCACATGTAGTCGTGATAACCCAGGCACCTCCCCACGGATTTGTAGCCACAAAGTAAACAAGCAATAATTGATTCTTTCATAAGAAAACATACTTTATCTTGGAACTGGCAACGGTTGACAGTTGCTGGTTACAGTACTTGGAGAATGGCGCCACAAATGTTGTGGACTTGTGTATTGAGTTATTGTACTGTTATCAGCATTTACTCAGAATGTTTCTGTTTTCTTTGTACAACCCATCACGTGTTGCCTTATTTTACACACTGGCATCAGATATTTAAAAAAAATCAATGAATCATATGGTTATATTATTCTTCAGTTAATCATGGTTTACCCAGAATTCCTCATGTTTTCTTTTTATACTCTATCTTTTTATGAAGAAAACAACTAATGAATAACTATATTGATTATACGTATGGTTATATTGTATTACACACAGCGATCACTTTGAGTTCATTTTACTAACTGATAAAGAATCTCTCTAAATGTGATTAGCTTATACATCAGCATTTGTTTATAAATTACTATTAACATATGATTTTTACCTTAACTGATGACATTGTACATTGGTTTGTGAATGATATAGCCTATTATAAGAATCAAATGAAGTGAACTCATTGCACTATGCTTTGTGAATGATCTAATAAGGCGGTTCATCAAGCAGAATGACTGCATGATGAACTGTGAATATGAGTTTATTAACGAGACACATTACGACAGTGACAATTTCTCTGTCAGACGAGTTTGACTTCCTGTAACAAGTGTGTCAATGTGTGGTCAATGCTCCAGCGATCGGAGGAAATTACATCCTTCAGGAAACCAACAAGTGTCCTTGATCTGAGTAGTGATTAATATTCTATAAACCCAGATTTCCACAAACCCAGATTTCCACTTTCACACCTAAATTTTATCAAATGTTGAATCATATGAGTAGTCATTAATATTCTATAAACCCAGATTTCCACTTTCATACCTAAATTTTATCATAATTATGTTGAGTCATATGTTTCTGTAATGGTGAATTAATGAAGGAAAGGACACATTGTTTATTCAGCTGCTATTAGGTGTCTGACATATTGTGTTTTGTGACTCATGGTCTTTAGAGGAAACCTTTTATCACAACATTTGCTACTCTTTCTGATTAGCAGCAAGGGATCTTTTATATGAGCTTTTCCACAGACAGGACAGCACATACCACAGATTTTATTGTAGACCAATGTTTGGTGTAAGTGGCTTATATCTATCCACTGAGCCTTACAGAGCACTCACTCTGGGTTGGAGCCAGTATCGAGATTAAAAACCCCATGCCTTGATTAAGATTTGATTCTGGTATCTTTAAGCCATGAGTCCAACAGTTTAACCACGGTAAGACTGAGGCCTTGTTGAATTAATAAAAGAAAAGAAAAATAAGAAAGAAATAAGTTTATCTTTATAACCACAGATATATCAGTCTTCAAGTACTTAAATTAACATGATTATACACAAGTTTGAATTAATGTTTACCCATGATAAATGAAACTGTAAATTATGTTTGAAATGTTTTCAAAGTTTTATCTTTTGGCAAGACTTGGAGTCGCCAGGCATCTAGATGGTACTTTGTGTAGATATGGCAATATGACTACATGTACAAACTAAGAAAATAGTGTTCTGTCTAAATGATCACACAAACACTGCATTGTTTCAGTCTGTGAGTCTGTCTAGAAGTCCTGTCTGTGAGATACATTATATACAGAAACAACATTGTATTGGGATCTTGCTTGTTAATATGGTAATGTTTTCTCCTCATAGTCAGTCTCACTTCACTGATGAAATATTAATGACATCAAAATTCAGTGAGTTCTCATAGGGTACTTAATTGTAAGATATTAGTTCATGTATTGTATGCTATAATCTTTTCTTTCTAATGTTGTAAATATGAATGTTTTTTTTATGATCTTGTTTTATAACATATAAATGATATTTAGTGCTTTCTAAATGATATTTAGTACTTTCGTTTTCACTTTGACAATACATAATCAAAACAATTAACTAAATTTCCAAAGTCAGTCAATATTATGTATTAAAAGAATTTATTTTGTCAGAAACCTGTGCTATTGTGTATATTTAATTGAAAATTATTCCCTCTTATCATTATTTAGAAAATTTCTAGAACTAAAATGTTATAGGGCATTTTTTTTTTTTTTACCTGCCTTCAAGGTTCTAGAGGAAGAATACACAAATGAAGCAATTAAAATACCTGGAGTTTTACAATATCAGTGTGTTATGAACATTGTTGTGGTATAAGATTTAATCACTTGGCTTTAAAATCTATTTACTGATGAAAGCCAGCAAAGCTACAGGCATGTTTTTCATTCTTGACTGGAACCAAGTAGACTAAATCCGTTATTGTTGGCTTATTAGGAGTTATGTAATGTGTGTGTTATGCTGTAACTATCTTCACAAACACCATCTAGCAGTCAGAGCAAATATCTGTCTATCTCATTAAAATGCCATCCGCACATTAACGAGTTAGCTCAAACAATCACGCTTACTGCAGATTTCATAACACATAGCGTGCTCATCTTTAACCCATTACTTCTGACAGCTTCAAATATCTTTCCTCTGCATAATTACTGCACCTTGGCTCTTCACCAGAAAGTGATTAAAAACAGAAAAAGAAAGAACTGACATTCCTATGAGATAAGTTTCTGTGGTTATAATTGTATGTGTATACATGTATGTTGAAGGTAATATTTTTTGTCAGGACACGACTGCAGGTTATTGTATTATTCTTGAAGACATTATTAGGATTTGATCTAGCTACTCTCAGTAACTCTATACTTGTGGTTATAATTGTATGTGTATATGTTGAAGGTAATGTTTTTGTCAGAATGCGACTGCAGGTTATTTTATTCTTCTTGAAGACGTTATTGGGATTTGATCTAGCTACTCTCAGTAACTCTATACTTGTGGTAATAATTGTATGTGCATAACTTGAAGGTAATATCTGTTGTCAGAATGAAGATGTAGGTTATTGTTGGAAGATAATACTGGAATTTCACCTTGCTACTTTCACTAATTCCGTACTTGTGGTAAATCAAAGAATTATTTCTCACAATTCCATATAATTTTGTGGTTTAGAAGGTAACATGTTTTTTTTTCAACTTTAATTCATATATAAATAAAATATGTTTTTTATTTCTGTGGAAATCAAAATAATTATTTTGTAATAAAGTTTTATGAGTGTTTTTAAAGATATTGAAACAAAATATATCTGATATTTTATTAAAGCGACTTTTGTACTTTTCATGTCATAACTTATGAATTGGACTAATTTATTTATGAACAGAAAAATCATAACTAAATCCAATGGAATAGTTTATTGTTGTTTTTATCCTGAAATTACGTAATGTACATTACACTTAAATGAAATAAGTTGAGTTAAATAAGGGTTCACATTACTGTATCTCTTATATAGCATAATTTGTGAATTAACATCGCATCCATCATCAATGGTTTTGTGCCAGCTAAAACTCTGGCTAATTGGTTTGTATTGGGTTGAACTATTTTCTAAAATAAACAACAGTTGTTGTAAGTGCTGAGACCATTCACCAAGCTGCACAGTTGTCTAGTTGTTGTACTTAGTCTGACAGAAAAGGTTTTGACAAATACTGAGTGGTTTTAGAATACCAGCAGTGCAGGGAGGTGAAAATACTGCCAGGAATTCACAGATTGCTAACTATTATAGCAACACCCAGAAAACCTCCTGTAATGGCCACTTGTATAAAACAGTCACCTGTCTTCACAGGACAGATATTATTAAACTAAAGAGATTAATTATGCTGGACAATGATATAAGTTTTTTTTTTTACAATTTTTACAAACAGAATAGAATTTGTAATTCTAGAGTTGTGTCCTTGAAATACTTACTTGATCCCAAAGGCTCCCTGCAAATAGCTGTGACCCACAAACACATGTTTAAAGGATTTTGTTTAAACATTTGCAAACAGAGAATATTACATACCATGGCCTTTACTATGCATGTATTTGTTGTGGAGTGTAGGATGAAATGGGAAATAGCCCAGTCTGATCACTGGTCAGGATTGATCCCACAAGCCGTCACACAGGAAGACTGAGGTAACGTGAAGCAAGTGCACAAAATATTGTGATACCATTTTAATATTTACTGTTAATTCTGAAGATTGCAATGTTTGTGAAGATGACAGATAGACGTATGACCCACATGGTCAAGAGTGGTCAAGAGTGGTCAGTTAGTAGACAGACCGCCATGTAGAGTGTGTTTGAACTTGACCCATTCAGTCGAATTACCCAGCATATATTGATTTGTCTAGTGAGGACCTGATTTATAGTGTGTAGCATCATGTTCGAGAATGTCGTTCAGGCAGCGTGAGATAACTTGCTGGCCTACTGGATTAATTCTCTCCCAGGAAACTCATATTGTAGATGGCTTTCTGACACCATTTTGAAGAAAATCTATATTTACGGAGATATTTGCATTTATTTTGTTGAGTGATGAAACATATTCTGAAAAGTATGATTCATAAGAAATAGTTTTTATTTTTGTTAATTTATCCATTGTTTAATCAGAAAGTCTAGTGTACTTATTCTGAATGTAATTAACCTATTAACAAAGTATGATATAAATTTACTTATTTAAGTTATTAACTTATTAACAAAGCTAATATGTTACATATTCATGCATGTCCTAAGTTATGCTTTTTCCATTCCATATATTACTATATGAGTCTTATGACTGATAAATCAAAGGTTGGGGTATGTACTGTACTGAACTGTGTTGATGAATTCAATTAAATGATATTTGCTGGTAACTGAAAAAGAATAACATTTATAGTCACAGCAGAGTTCTTTTCTATGTTGTAAACCATGTGCTGTTAGTACTTCATATATTATTTGAAACCTAATATTCAATAGTTTTCCAAGTTGGTTATATTTTTCATTATCACTTTTTATTCCTCTTTTATTGGATTTAAACCACTTTAAAAATTTCATAAATCTTTTGTACTTTAGACAGCTAGACAGTTTCAACAATATTTACCTTCATTATCTTAATCTGGTTTATCAGATTACTGTTTGGCATTAATCCCATCCTTAAAATTCTCCAAAATATCTCTCACAATACCCACCCTATCCCATACCTCCTTCCTGTCTTAGTCTCACCAGACAACCCAAGACCGTGTTTGAACTAATATTTCATATTAGCATGTTAAAGCTGTCTGATTCTGATTTGATGGAGAAGAGACTCAATGAATAAAACAATACACTGGGGCATTACTAAACAAACGTTGCTCGTCTTTCCTTGGCCGACAATCACAGAACGTTTTACTTGGCTTTCCAAGAAACATTTCCTCTACAGCTTGCGAGCAGTTACAGAACGGCTGTGTGGTTCGTTTTACCTGTAAACATTTGTAGTTCACAAAAAGGTAACGGGATGGGTCACCCTTCAGGTATTTGATGGCAGTGCAATGTTTGTTGTTGACGATGTGAACAATAGCTGTCAGTGGCAAGCCTCGTGGTGTGGGATCTAGCTGGTTATCACTGATATACTGACTGGAGACTTGATACACTGGATATATTTGTACATTCATGTGCATCTCCGTATCAACCAGTTGATCTTGCAGGATATTCACTTCAGTTGTCACAAGGTTTGTGTGGTTTTTGTTTCCTTTTTATCAGGTATTCAGGCTGTCTCATATATTTTCATTCTGAATTTTTTTTTTACTAAAAACTATTTGAAGAAAGATATATCAGACTACTATTTAGAGTGAACATTTTTCTTTTATTTTCTAATGACAGGTTTGTGTTCTAGGATTTTGTATCTAACATGAATGCATATTTTTCCTTCTTGAATAAACAGAGTTAAATTTACAAGCTATAATGTAAATTTATAATAAAACAATAGTTCCTAATTCTATATTTTAAAAAATTGGATGTAATATATTTTTTCAAAAATATTTTTCTAGTTTATGAAATGTGACTTGTAACATTAAAATGTGAAATACATTTAATCAATTTTTGAAACTAACGGTGAGTGATAACTAGTATGGCTGAACCTAGTCTTGAATCCATACACATACAAATGTATGTAGATCAATATATAAATGGTTAAATATAACAGTTGTAAGACTGTCCAATCTCGTGCTGTAACTAAACCATTTTCGTCAGTCCAACATGTCATGAAATGTTTGTCATTTGTGAAGATGCATGTTGTGAAATGATTGTAATTTTTTAGACAGCAGTTTATACTCTGCAGTCTAATTCAGTTATTTTGTCAATCCATCATGGCTATAGTTAAAAGTCCAATGTATGTTGCAAGATGTTTGACATTTTTAGACACAGTTTGTGCTGTGCTATCTAGCTGGTAAATGGGCTTATGGTGTATGCTTGCAGCTGTGATCTAATAATGACAGCTTGTGTTTGTTGTTTTTACACAACTTGATAATTACCTGTCATAGGCCTGTCTTCAGTGGATGATTGAACCAGCATCTGGAGTCAGTGTAAAAATGTTACTTACATAACTACAGTCTCCACACTCAGACAATCAGAATCAACTCAATATACTGCTTTATACAGTGTGCACGATTTAACAGTTTACTTAATCTTACAATTATCATGTCAGTATGGATTACAAAATTAATCTGGATTAGATAGGTATTGGATTAGATAGAGTACTCAATTAGCCTGGATTAGATAGATATTGGATTAGATAGAGTAGCCATAATGTGGTGATTTTAATCCATTTTGTTATGTTTGAGTTACAGGGTTCTTCATTAACATAGAAACCTAAAATTCTATAATCATGGTTTAAGTGATTTTTGCTTTACCAAAATAAATTGTAAATGATTAAGTTCATGTAATTATTAAATATTTAATACTGATGTAAATTAATAATTGATTTCCTGAAAATTGCAGGAAACGTTTTTCAATCATAAATTAACACTGTACAAGGATTTCTTTCCTTATTTTTATTACCATGAGTCCATCTGAACTGGCTGTTTGTATTATCAAACAAGTTATATCCTGAATCAGCCTAACAATTATATCATAAAGAAACCTGGGAAGACTTTCTAAGAAATACCCTTATCTTGTGACCCACTTGAGACGAGTGGGTTTCAAGTCTTGTCATGAACGGGATCATGGGGCAACTAGAAGGAAATTCATAATGTTGTTTATGCTGTCAGTTAGTTCCTGTAGTACTTGTATAAGAGTTGTATTTCCAATCACATCAAGTGCTTCGAGTTTTCTCAATCCGTTCGTGAAGTGGATCACGAGAGAATTTTCCTTATGAACTAGTCGCACTTACGGTAATATGCTTACTACTTCTTTTTGTAATAGTTTTTTTTTAATTTCAATTGCTTCATTAACTAAGTGCCATTTCACTAACTTTACTTTAATTGTTTAGGTTTTAATAATTGCTGTTTTAAAATACTATTTGTATTAACAAAAGAACTGAGTGGGATGCAGTCAAACAATAATGGATGGAGTAGATTTATATATCGTTTGAGATGTCTACCTCCTGTCTGCTTGCTCTTTTTTAAAGTTAGATCCTTTGTGATTGCTCTTTTGGTGATATTTTGTACTGTTTAGGTTCATGTTTAGGTTCAGGTTTAGGTTCAGGTTTAGGTTCAGGTTTAGGTTCAGGTTTAGGTTCAGGTTTAGGTTTGGGTATGGTCGTAATGTTTCCTTCAGAGAAATGTTCCTGGATAAAATATCAAACGAAGTCCGTAGATCTGTTGAAGACTGCTTATTATTTACATCTTATATTTAGAATGTAGAGTTCTGTTGTCTTTAATATTTAATTGAAAGAAGGTAAGTATGTAACATCAACATTTAGTGTTTAAATTGTGTATATACTGAGCAAAAGAAATAAGGGATAACATAAGTAAATATGACCTGTATTATGGGGTGGTGGTTATGGTATAGGTGATGTCTGAAAATTGCCTATGTTAATGAAAGACTCACAATACTTACATTCAATTCATCTATATGTGTTTATGTATTATACATGTATTACTACATTACATGAAGTCCATTATTTCATTCTCTCACTGTATAAATAAATACATAGCAGATACTTGCTTAAAATGGTATGATGTATAAAATTAGCACTAGTAAAAGGTAAAACAAATTGGTAACTTCTGTTTAAATCATTATGGTTTGCATGTTTGAAAAATATTACATTCAACTTTTTTTCTGTAAGCAATCAATCACTTTCTTTTTTTACAGTTTATTGAACTAATGATATACTCATTAAAAAAAGTTAAGGAACACTTAATCATTTTTCAGGAAATCACTAAAATGTATCTGTGAGACAGAATTCTCATGTTTAAAGAAGACATAAATTATCACAGAAAGTATAGTTTGTTTAATTTAGAGGCTATCAGGTGTCAAACATATGGTCTCCAGAAAAATCCCACAGAAAGGACAACATATACCACAGACAGTGTTGCACAAGTCATGGGCCACTGGTTGGAATATCTTACATCAATACAATATGTATATCATCAATGAATATATTCACTTCTCTATGTAGTTTTTACTTTTTTAAATTATTATTTAAAATATACCAGCTATACTTTATCTAGACCTTACCTTTTTTTAATGAGTATAGTTGATAGTTTGTAGAGATTTAAATTCAAAGCAAGTATGTTAAAAGAACTAGTTTAAACTTCTAAACTAAATCTTTGATTGGTTAATAATTTCATCAGTCCGTGACTGAGATCATATTTCAAACCAGTTGCACTATATTAAATATCTTTTTCGTATTTCCTGAATCAATATTAAGTGGGCATTATGCCACTTTTTACAGAAATCACATTTCTTCCTTGACATTAATTCAACTTCCTATTTCATGATGAGGATGTATTTGAATGTCTGATGATTATGTAATATGATAGGGAAATCCATTTAACAATTTTTATAGTGCTCTCGCTGAACTTTCTCCACTGGCAGTCCGTCACTTAAGGATTTTGGTAAAATCATGGGAGTCACATAATAGGGTTTTAAGTAAAAATTCATTGTCCAAGTTCCATGCTTCAAAAGACACTTTTTGGGGGTCAGTGAGAGCCTTATTTTTTTTCTAAAAACAGTGAAAGTTAACTGTAATAGAATATAGCATAGTTTACTTAACAGAGAACAGTATATAGATAATAGCACAGTTTTCTATAATAGAAAATAGCATAATTTACTTAACAGAGAACAGTATATAGATAATAGCACAGTTTTCTATAATAGAAAATAGCATAATGTACTTAACAGAGAACAGTATATAGATAATAGCACAGTTTTCTGTAATAGAAAATAGCATAATGTATTTAACAGAGAACAGTATATAGATAATAGCACAGTTTTCTATAATAGAAAATAGCATAATTTACTGAGCAGAGAACAGTATATAGATAATCAGGTCTGTAGAAGCTGGGGGAGATAGGGGAGCTCAGCCCCCCCCACACACTTTTTTTGCCAGTTTTTATTTTCGGTATAGATTTGTGGTTTCAAACAATACATTTTATACACACATAAAAGTTAGCCCACCCCCCCACTCCCCCACTTTGAAAAGTTAGCCACCACTTTGAAAATCTGTCCTATGGGCCTAATAATAGCAGTTTTTTACAATAAAAAATGGCATAGAAAATGTGATTCTTGACTTGTACGTGAAATATTTAATAGCAAAATTAATGAAAATATAAAAATAATCAGTAATACCCTTCTTTCATCTGTTTCTTCCAGAGTATATCCAAAACTTATCAACATTTTAAGCATATTTATAAAATTCTTTATATCCTGCTGTTTAATTTTTAATCAGAAAGTGAAACATGAATGGGAACTTGAAAGATGAATCAGAAAGTGTGACTTTCCACAAGATAACACATGATAACATGATGTTGGTCATCACTTCCTATATTACTGGGTAGTGACAGACACAAATGTAAGTGCAGTGTTGTCAATGAGCGACTGGTTAAGTGGGGGAAGTTGCACATACTCCACAGCTGAGGTCAGCCCATATATAGACCGCTAGCTAGAGTGGCTTGTTTGTCAGTTGAAGTTTGAATTTATTCACCAGGCTGTGAGTGTGTGTGTGTGCTGTCTGTGATGTTATCACCATGTG
The DNA here is from genome assembly GCA_032355785.1 of Symmetromphalus regularis. Classification (NCBI taxonomy): domain Eukaryota; kingdom Metazoa; phylum Mollusca; class Gastropoda; order Neomphalida; family Neomphalidae; genus Symmetromphalus; species Symmetromphalus regularis. The sequence goes on from JAULBS010076425.1 coordinate 15,246, forward strand.
GATACCATCCAAGTACAGATACCACCATGCTGAGGTAACATTTTAAAATTCTTTAAGTATATAAGATACAATTTTAAAATTTAATTAAATTTTTTAACAAAACATTGTGAATGAGAAAGATATAATAGCAGCTACTACATATCAGACATGACTATTGCAATGTTCTCATCAGAAAATTAAACCCTATTATATATTTTGATGTTTAGATGAGGTTGTATGGTGCTCTGAAAAGTGTTGTTATTTTTAGTTCAGTGTATTGTGGGGGTTTTTGTACGTTATAAAATATTGTTATTTTTTAACATTCTCAGAGTTGACATTTTAAATGATTTCTGTAGGGAATGGAATAGGTCAAATTGAGATGATTACACTGAAACAAGCAGTCAGACTGACACCACTGTATCAGGTTATGAACGGTTCAAAACTTCTCTGGACTGACTCCATATCAGATTATATCAGATTATGAGTGGTTCAAAAAACAATTGTCCTAACCGACACAATCAAATTGAATTAAATTATGAGTGATTGAAAACTTGCCCTGACCGACACTATCAGATTATATCAGATTATGAGTGGTTCAAAACTTCTTCTGACTGACACTGTATCAGATTATATCAGATGTGTGGTTCAAAACTTTCCATTGACACTGTGTCAGATTATATCATATTATGTATGGTTCAAAACTTCTTCTGACTGACACTGTGTCAGATTATATCAGATTATGTATGGTTCAAAACTTCTTCTGAATGACACTGTATCAGATTATATCAGATTATGAGTAGTTGAAAACTTGTCCTGACCGACACTATCAGATTATATCATATTATGTATGGTTCGAAACTTCTGACTGACACTGTATCAGATTATTTCAGATTATGTGTGGTTACTACAACAAACAACAAGCTCAGTGTATGTGGTTTGAGCTGTTTATATTGTTGTGTCTATCAGAGCTATCACCAGTCAGATAGAGAGATGCCTGAAGCAAATCTGTTTACAGTACTACAGGGAAACGAGTGTGTGTTTTCTCTTAATGTCTTAAAAGTGTTACCCATGTCTTGATCACTGACAGTTATACTGATGTCCTAACTATTGATCCACTGGGTCATAGAAGGTGAATGCACTAAACTATTTAATCATCTTAGGTGAATGCCGTAAAGTATTTAATCATGTTAGGTGAATGTCCAAATATATGTGGTCATGTTAGGTGAATGCCGTAAAGTATTTAATCATGTTAGGTGAATTCCCAAAACTATTTGATCATGTTAGGTGAATGTCTTAAAATATTTAATCATGTTAGGTGAATTCCCAAAACTATTTGATCATGTTAGGTAAATATCCAAATCTATTTGACCATATTAGATGTATGCTGTACAATGTTTGGTCATACCTATGAGGTGAATGTCCTAAGCTGTATGGTCATATAAGGTGAACGGCCAGCCTGCTGATCCACTTGACACTGTTGACTGGCTGTAAAGGTGGAATCAGCTTGAAGGTAGGGCTGACTGTTTATGATATCTATCTGCTGATCATTCTGTACAGACTTTCTGCAATCCCTCACATGCTTTACTAGATAGAGCAGAGATAAAATATCCAGTTTAATCATGAAGAGTACACTTCTATTAGCCAGCTCCATGTGTTTACTTAATAATCCCCCACCAGGTGTTTACTCCATTCTGCGACTGCCTCTTTAATGTGCTGGTAATGTAAACACTGCTCATCTGCCATCTTTCATCTTCTGCTCATCATCCTTAATAGACCCTCGAACACAGCGGCCACTGACCTTTACTGTGTTTATAATAACTAAATCATTAATGTTCATTTATTACCACTTTAAATGCATTTTGTGTTTGTATTTTTTACTGAGGAAAAAGTTGAGTATGATATAATAGATTTAAATTTTTTGTACTGTAATACATATATGGCAGACCTCACTTCCTCTTAATGGTTCAACATTGATTCACAGTTCAAACTGTTCTTTTTAACACTGTAAATGCAATTTGAACTATGAATCGAGGATGAACCATTAACAAGAAATCAGCACTTACAGTTTCAGTAATAATTTACATTTCGTTAACATATGACCCATAACTTTAATAGCCTGTAGGCAAAACAATCAAATCCAACAAATGCTTATTTATAATTAAATCAGGATTCATCTTGTCGTTTGACATATTTCCTCATGGCTAATCTTGTTACCAATTGACTGGTAAATGTATTCAGCTAAAAAATATTTAAATTATTCATATTTTGATGCAATAAATTTAAAAGAGATATTCAAATATTTGAACACTGGCAACAATATTATGTACAGAATTACCTCTGAAATACAGGAAAGCTGGATGACAAAGACAATTTGAAAAATAAATGATGAAGGAAACATTTTTTATAATCTTTCTGAAACATGAGATGATAGCTCATAATGCGAAGTAAAAAATTGTATAATGACATACCAGTACATTGTTTATTCAGCAGCTATTGGGTGTCAGACATATGATGCTTTGCAACTCATGGTCTTTAGAGGAAACAGGCAACTCTTTCTGCCAATGACAGGATAACACATACCAGTACATTGTTTATTCAGCAGCTATTAGGTGTCAGACATATGGTGCTTTGCAACTCACGGTCTTTAGAGGAAACAGGCAACTCTTTCTGATTATCAATAAGGGATCTTTTATATGCACTTTGCCAATGACAGGATAGCACATACCATGGCCTTTGATAAAGCAGTTATGGATGACTGGTCAGTGCAAGTGATGTACACCTACACACTAAGCTCTGTGGAGCACTCACTCTGGGGGCAGTATCGAGATTTTAAAAATCCCATACCTCGACTGAGATTTGATCTTAGTACCTACCATCTGTGAGTCTGAAAGCTTAACCACTTGGAATGTGAAGGCTAACTAACTGCTTATGATGTCAGTTGAGAGGATTATTTTCTATAGAAACAGTGTGGCTGTGTGTGCTCAAGATGTGTTAAAATAGAACATTTGATCTGTTACGTTTTCTCACAAAACCCTGACTTACTAGTTAATCTTTTTGTCACCTTGCACTGAGATCCTCCATTCTGATAGAACCAATCACAATCTGTACGTTCTTACCTCCTGGTAACACCAAGTGTTGCAACACACATTTGTTCTGTCCTTAGTATCTTTGTACAAGGTATCAACATATACAGTGTAGTCATTACCTCACTTGTACAGTATGTAAGTGGCTTAAAATTCTCATGAAATTCTTTAAAATATTTATAGGTGTGTTTTAAAAATCTAATGTTTGTTGGCATAAATGTATCACAGTGTATGCCAAGGATAGTGTGCTTGAACCTTAATTGGATATAAGCATGAAAACAGGTACAATCAACATACTCACAAACCAGTATTTCATTTAGGTTTGTTTTGATATGAACATTGTTGTTTTTTAAATAAAAGGAAATAGGTACCACAACCAATTAGTGAACGTGAGCTTGTTTTATGATTAGTGGAAACTAATCAATGAAGAGTGCAATTAGGAACAAAGCTTGACCTGTCATTAATTAGTCAGCAGTTAATTACAATTATCCACTAGTGGTTGTCTACTAGACTGTGACAACAACCACTCTGTAATAGGCCACCATTGTTATGTAATTAAATATACAGTGTTGAAATTGTTAGAGAAACATGTTTCACCAAAAATCATGACATTTTACAACAGTTAAAAGCAGTTTGAATTTGTGAAAATTTCATTTACATTTTTAAGAAATATTTTCCTCTTGGAAGTTTGATAATGGTTCTGGTATGTAATTTTTTTTAATTTCTGTCTTCTTTTGGAAAATAGTATTTGAGTAATTCTAGAACTGATTTGCATTATATACTTGAGTGCTATTATAAATCTGTTGTTAATGAAAATTAAAACAATTTTTTTTTTTTTTCGATTGAGATTTTTGTTTGGGTTTTTTTGTTGTTCATTTAATCTAACATTGTCAAAAAGGAATAGAATGTCAAGCCACAGTGAGTTTGCACCAAGACACTTATACTAAAAAAGTTAAATGATTGAATTTCTCTATACTAACTTACAAAGACACTTATACTAAAAAGTTAAATGATTGAATTTCTCTATACTAACTTACAAAGACACTTATACTAAAAAAGTAAAATGATTGAATTTTACTGTACAAACTCACAAAGACAGTTATGTTAAAAAAGTTAAATGACTGAACTCATTGTACTAACTCACCTATGTTGTGTGGTGCAGCTAGGATTGAGAACCAGTCAATGTTAGTATTACAATGGAAGGCTGTCTCTCTCAGACAAACAACATTGTGTGTAAATCAATGTGCTGTGTTTAAGGTGCAATTACAATGCCTGCTGGCACACTTTGATATTACAAACGTAGTTTTTACTATTGACAAGCTAGTGTCACAGTTTGCTTCTAGAGTTGTATCACTTGTGTCATATTCATGGAGAAACATCGCTGTATGCTACAATATGTGTTCAGTTTTACTACTAGTGTAACTTAAAATTGACTGGTTAGTGTAACATTCTGTTTCTAGAGTTGCGTACACTTTTAAAACTATTTATACTACATTAATAATTTTGCCTATAGCTTTTATATTTTAGTTTTCAGTGAAACATATATTTGTTTTACTAGAGAAAAAAAAAAAGTCCCAATAGCTAAAATATTTTATTTGTGACAAACTGGACCTAATATGGTACATGTAATGTTTTTCAGTATATTTTGTGAATTATGTTATTTTAATGTATATTTTCACTTAGGTGGTTTTATTATGCTATGCGTGTACTAGAGTGACATTGTTACGATTTTATTTATTTATAATATTATGTATATTTTCACTTAGGTGGTTTTATTATGCTATGCGTGTACTAGAGTGACATTGTTACGATTTTATTTATTTAT
>JAULBS010076436.1:6189-20131 GCA_032355785.1 Symmetromphalus regularis
CAGGAATCAGAGGTCTGATTCAAATATTAACATCTGTCCTCGGCAAATAGCATAAGAAACTTTCTCTCATTCTGTTATCTCCGACCTGGACAGACAACACAGGAATCAGAGGTCTGATTCAAATATTAACATCTGTCCTCGGCAAATAGCATAAGAAACTTTCTCTCATTCTGTTAATCTCCATTCTGGTCAGACAGCACAGACAACACAGGACAGCATACTTACGGCATAAAAACTCTGATGCCCACTCCCTTTACATAAACACACACAAAAGGGAGAAAAAATAATTGGTTAAATCTACCATTGTACAACAAAAATTAAATGTGTGAAAAAATACCCACCTAGTATTTAGGCCTATGCCAACCAGCCTATCTTTAGGACCCCACATATATGGTTACCGTATACACAGCATTCTGAGGCATCAATATACAAAGTAATACTGCAGGTCAATAACCAAGGGATAGAAGCACAATGGGTGTATAATCACACCTTGCAAACCCCACCCCAAAAAGCAACAAAACCAAATATCCAACATCAAAATATTAGGTCTTATAAAATTTAAGTTGTCATTTTTAGCAATTTATCACACAGGTAGAATGAAAGCCAACCAAATATTTGTAATAGATGTAACACAAACAAAAAAACAAGATGTTCAGATGTAGAATATATTAGTCCATTGACACATGAACTTTGTGATAAGCAATTACAAAACGCCTTTATCCACACAATATAATGAAACATACAAAAATCTATATAAAGAACATGGGTATAAAGATAAAAATTTATATATAAATTAAAAAGAAATAATTTAAATTGAAATGATTGCTCAGAGTCCAGTGTTTGATTTTTGTTCATATATGTATAAACAATTAAATAATTATTGTGAATCCTTAAATATTTTAACCAATATGGATTGTCAGTTACAGATTTGGCATTTAAATTCTGTTTGCTTATCTCATAAAAGAAAGAAATATTAAATTAATGTAAAAAAAAAGAAAAAAAAAAAATGTTTTTACTGTTAGTCCACATAAAAAAAGTACTTGTTTAGCATCCACCCATTTCAACTTTTCAGGTCGGGAGGGAGTTTTTTTTTATTTATTTTGTATGTAGAATGGTGGTGTACATGAAGAAGAAAACTAACCATTGTATTCATGGTCAGAAGGCATGATAGAAGGTAGAGAAAACCATACACTTTCTAGCTAGAAATTGACTAAGAAAACATTAAAACAATGCCTGAACAGAAAACAAGTGGTGTCAATGTTAATGCAAAGGTGCAAGAGGTACATCTTTTGTCTGATAGAGGCACTGTCGTCAGGATGAAGTTCTTCAGTGATTGTGCAATCACTATAACAGGCAGGAAAATGTTGTTTTGAGTTTTAATACTCATTTGAAAGGTATTTTGAAAAATAAAAAATATTTAGAGGTCGGCGGCATTTCTCAGGTCAGGCAGGGACACTAAACAAATATATTTTATTATCTGGCCTAATGAAAATTACTATAGCTGGATCAAAGTCAATAAATACATTGCACATTTAGTTCATATTTCACATCATAAAACTTATTTTCAATATCCCCCAAGCTATTCACATTTCACATATTTTCAACAAACAAAACAAAACAAACAGCTTATAAGCATTGCAGAATAAACTGTTGTCCATATCAGACATACATCACGGGAAAGAAATGAGTTATGGCGTCAGTAACATGCCTACTATGGCAGATGTGTGTTAATATGATGTATATTAATGTGTGTTAATATGATGTATATTAATGTGTGTTAATATGATGTATATTAATGCGTGTTAATATGATGTATATTAATGTGTTAATATGTGTTAACAGTGTGCATTAATACAATTTGTGTTAATATGATGTATATTAATGTGTTAACAGTGTATTAATACAATTTGTGTTAATATTATGTGTTAATGTGTTAACAGTGTGTATTAATTCAATGTGTTAATTTGATGTGGTAACACAGTGTGTATTAATACAATTTGTGTTAATGTGTTAACAGTGTGTATTAATACAATGTGTTAATGTGTTAACTGAGTGTGTATTAATACAATTTGTGTTAATATGATGTATGTTAATATATGTGTTATGCAGTGATGATGGGGTACCCACTTAATACTGATTCTTCGATGTGTTAACAGCAGTATATTCTTCACCTGTGTATGGTCAAACCTGCTAAAGCAGCCACCTGTAAACAGTGGTCACTACTATAAGTAGTTACTTATTTTCCTCCCAAAACATTTTAAATGTTGATCTACTCATAATATGCAGGCAATCTGTCTAATGTGGCCAATGTCAACCTAAACTGGACACCTAATTCTTGAAATACCTGTATTAAATGACCACGGTATTTTCTGCAACGTCTCATTCACAAAATGAATAAAAAAGAGATTAGTTTTATTAACAGTAATAGAAGAGGTCTTGAATGGTACCATTTGATGTTACACTATTTAACTGAGGAAACGGAACACCAGTTAAGGAAGTGTGATTAGGGAAAGCATCTAACTGTCACTAAATGACAATCTAATTTGGCAATACATTTAGACACACAGCATTACACAAACATATCATCTTTATTAGGAAAACTAAAATTATAAACCCATGAAATGGCAAGATTTACTTTCAATAAAAAAGGGCTATCAGCTTTGGTTGGGTTGTAACTATGTCATCAAACTTGAGGGTGTAAATACTGAGATCAAATCTCAGTTGAGGCATTCAGGGCCAGATTTAAGACATTGGAGGGCCCAGGGCACTTCAGGTTTGGGGACCCATCAATATAGAAATTAAATTACACTACAAATAAAAAAGAACTAAAATGAATGAATAGAACTAATTTTATAATTATTACATTTTTATAAAAGGATGTTCTTAGTCTGGGAGACCCTTTTGGCAGGAGGGCCAGGAGCAACAGCCCCTTTGTTCCCTTATAAATCTGGGCCTGGAGGCATTGGATATTTAATCTTGGCTCCAAACTAGAATGAGTACTCCACAAGGTTCAGTCTGTAAGTGTACACCAATTACACTGACCAGTGGTTCACAACTGGTTTATCAAAGGCCATGATTTGTGCCATCCTGTCTGTGGGACAGTGCACATAAAAGATTTCTTGCTGTTTATCGGAAAATAGTAGCTACATTGTGAGGCAGCAGTTTCTTCTCTCCTACTAACACTAACCTCTCTCCTGGAAAGACATCACAGGGAGCTGTTATGTATACCCAGAACAGCATGCTTGAATCTTAATTGGACAAAAGCTGGAAAATATGTTTAACTAACCAAATAAATAAATGACATCAATGTTTTTATAACAACATTATAAAATATTGTAAAAATTATCACTTATAATAAACAGTTATCTTTCTTACGTGAACAATTTTCATTACATTCTTGGGTGGCTACTTAAATGTAGAATGGTTACTGTGTTAAATTCAGTACAAAAATAATGCATTACAAAAGATGCTGAAAGACAAATGGTCAAATGCTTAACACATAGTTTGTTCACAACAAGCAAGAAAAACAAAAAACATGCTTAAAAATAACACCTTTAAATAACATACATGAGTAAATAACATACATGAGTAAAATAGTATATGAAAATATGTGAAAGCTATTAACACGGACGGATGCAACACAAGAATGATCATATGTGACCAAAGCTAGGTTAGAAATGGAGATACATAAATGTCAGGATTTTGAAGAAAATAAAATGTTCATGTCCTTCATGAAATATTTGAAAATGGCATAGATTTTGCCAAGCTTCATTGCTACGAGATTTACCTAGTGTGCTCTGTGCATACTGAAACTGAACTTTTGCTCATGTGGTTATCCAAGCCTGCCATTCTGAACATGCATACAACACATTTTCGGCCGTTTCTTTCTGAAATCAGATAGAGGAGCATGTGGGAAATAAATAATCTGTGTCTGAAAAAGTAGTATTTTGTTATCATTTGCCTATGGGTGTGTTATGTCAGGACATATATACCAAAATTGTGTTTTGTAATTGTGTTGACAATTTGTACAGATGTTTTGCAAATCTTATGGATTCTTCAACATGGTCTTACAGAAATCAGCATTTCAAGTTGTAAAAACACCCAAATTAGGTTTTTCTCAATAGAAAAATGTAAACATTTCCATATCTTGAACATCAATTACTGAGTTATGTTCAGGGTTGTGCCTAGATAATTTTGAGTGCCAGAATGTGACTGAGGGCCGGATAATTTTATAGGTTCTAGAGGCAATATTACTGTATATTCAGAGACAAGAACACAGTTTGACAGAGTAGGTCACAAATGATCATCCAGGTGGCATCTGTCTGCTACTGAATGATTACCAGAAGTGTCATGGCTCAGCAATAACAGGTGAAAAATAACTGATAGAAAAGTAATTCTTTCGCTTGGCTGTCCAGTTTCACTTGTCCTCTGCCACATGCATTTTCAATACATATCCATCTATGGCAAGATGTAATTCTTTCATACGGCTGTCCAATTTCACTTGTCCTGTGTCACACAGTTTCAACACATTTCCATCTATGGCAAGCTGCATTTTCAGATGAGTATATTCTATAAGCTAAATCTCTTATAGTGAATACTATTGGTAATGGTGGATAAACAAGCTGTACCCGTCTCACTAGGAGACATCACTGTTACAACCATCATATATTATTACAGATATTTTTGAGCTACTGCTAAATTAATATTCAGCTACTTTTTACTATTATTATTGCACCAAAATCTGCTACATATAATGAAACATCCGTGCTGACAAACTAGAGTTGGTTATTTCTGTGCAAAAGGAACACGAAGTAACACAACAAAACCTGCATCTCTAAGAAAACATTTGAAAATGTGCCAGTGTTTCCCATCTTACTATGAAAAACACTAAGGCAGGATTATCTCTAATTAAAAATATTTAAGATAACATTACTGAACTTGTCAGAAAAGGTGAGTCTAAAGGGTAACAAACTTAAGGTGGAATGGGCTAAAAGACAAATTCGCAATATGAAGGTGAAAACCTGCCTGAGAGCACTTTATATTAAACCACTTTTGTTAATCTATCTAATCCCATCAACTTTCTAAATGCCTCTACGAAAACAAGATATTAAATTTGTAATAACAGCTACACAAGGTGAGGATAAAACAAAACTGATTGATAGTAAACAGAGGCTGGTCTCACATATAGTTCTCAAAGCAAAATTTGAGCACAAATGTCAAGAGTCTGCCATCTTTAAGACCAAGGATAGAAACTAACACTTGCCCTCACTCGAGGTGAGAAGGAAACCACTGTGAACAAGTAAAATCAAATGAATGTAGTTCCCTGGGTCAGCAGATTTTTCTCTGTTCCTAAAAATACATTTATTTAGATTCTTATTTCATTATTATAAATGTACACCATACAATTAAAGATATAATGTAAGTTACATCTATTATTTTTCTTGAAGAGATTTCTATCAAGTTGTCTTCCCATGATGGGCCACAAAAGTTGGATATCTGTGTCATACGGTTCCCAGTAATAATGGAGGCATTGTGATTTTTTAAGTCTAGTAACATTTTATCTATTAGTTCCCCTCGCTCGTGAGCAGAATTATTCCTTAATGTCTAACCCTAAACACAATCACTTACAACCTAGGTCATCCAAATTCACCACTATGAACATCCAGCATCATTTGAATCATGTCCATTGTCAGTTTTGACTTGCATACAACGAACTACATGGAGAGGCCAATTATCAAACTTTTGGATTACTTCTGTCATTTGTGACTACATTTTTCAACTTGGATCCCTTTCTAATGTCTCCTAATAAAGCCCCTCTAGTAGGAGAACTAGATGTTTCCATCTGAACAGCTGCTGCTGATCCTGAAGGTGGTGGGGGTGGAGCTATAGGAGGTGGAGCTGTACTGGAGGAGGTAGGTGGAGGTGAAGAAACTGATTCAGTGCGGCCTGTAGAACCAGATGAAGAGCGTCCAGATCGCTTCTCAGGTTTTCTGAAGAAATAAAATGAAAAAACAAATCACCTCTCAATGGTCTCAAATTAAAATATACATTAAAAAGTGAAAACCTGTGACTAACATAACAATGTCTAAATGCAGTGTTATGTCTCTAAAAAAGAGATTTTTGTTTTGGCACCACGTGTACATCACTTGAATAACTTTTCTTCCAATGTTACCAATGAAAACGACAATGGTGGTGCAATGGTTAACATGTCGGACCTAAGACTAATGGATCAAATCTGAGTTGAGGTATGGAATTTTAAATTTAATACTGGCTCCAACCCAGTGCTCAGCAAACCTCAATGTATAGGTATGCCACTTGCACCAACCAGTGGACTACAATTTTTTTTATCAAAGGTGTTGTACGTGCTGTTCTGTCCATGTGAAAGTACATATAAAAAAGATTCGTTGCTGTTTATCAATAAATAATAAATAAAAAACAAATATTATAATGGTTTTATTAGTAAAAAATCGAATATTCCTTCAATAATAGGCATATCTGACTTTGTCATAGTCAAGAATGAAAGAATTATATTTTTTTTCACAATTTTTTTTATCAGTTAAACAGTTTGAATAAATAAATGTATTTTCCTTATCCTACTATCAATGGTGTAGCCAAGATTTTAAACAAGGAGAGTTCATTTTATACTGGAGGGTAGACAACATGACAGAAAGCACCAACAACATTGGAAGACTGACAAATATAAAAAGTGGTGAAGGGGAAAATTGGTTTGAGTGGTACTGGGGCTATGGCACTCCCTCTGGCTCCACCAGTGCCTACTATCAATAGATAACATGTACTATACTCATACCTGACGTCACCTTTTGATCTGCCCCTGTAAAAGAAAAGAAGGTACTTATTCACTTATCACACCTCTGTTTGTTTGATGAGTGCAGTTCAAAGATATCACAATGACAGCAAGACAAAAAAATAACAAAACTTATCATGAACAAATTTATACACAATGTCTATGCTGGGACTTATTCAAATAGTGGCTGACTTGACAGGTTTTCCTCTCTAAACGTAAGTATCACAACAAAATTCATCACATAGGAAATATATATTTAATGTCTCAACTAGGACCTGTTCAAATGGTTGCTTATTGACAGTATTTCCTCTCTTAGAATAGATATCACAACATTAGTCACATAGGAAATATATATATAATGTCTATGCTAGGACCTATTGAAATGGTTGCTTACTTGACATGTTTTCTTTTCTTAGCATTCTTCAACAGTGTCTTCATGACTGGACTTAAATTAATCTGGATGATAATAACAATATGATTTATTTAATAGTTATAAATAAATATTATAAAGAAAACAACATGCCCGTAGGAACAACTTTGAGAGTGGGGGGGCACTGACAGATCGGGTACAAACACTGCATCAGATTTTGGTTACAATGGCAAACATTAAAGTGATAAAAAAATAGGGGGGTGCACATGCCCCTCCGGTTCCTACGGTCCTGAACAAATAACCTATAAAACATTATTTATATAATATAGTTATGCTGTAGAAAATGAATTTGTCAAAATGTGTTATAATCCAAATTTGTTCAGTAATAAATAATTTCATGAATTCAGAAAATAAATATTTATAAATACAGTATAAAACGATTTCACAGATGCATGTGCACATTACAAAAGGTTAATATGGCCCAACTGTTTTGTTTTTTTAACTTCTCGAATTATGAACTTTTCTATGATTCCCAAGTTGCTGAAGAGAATAAAAATAGACTGGTTCCATTTTCAGTTGTCAGCTGCATGCAGCGTGCTTGTCTAAGATGGTTCTAATGTTGGTTCCAACATTTGTAAAAGTGGAAACATCTTTGGGTACATAGTATTTCACAAAGACAGCCTCAGTTGTCCAGTGGTAGGATGTTGGACTCTCAAGCTGACACTTGACTACATGTCAAAATTTCCAAATGTTTTACAATCAGTAGCTGATTATTAATAAATCAATGTGCTCTAGAGGTGACATTAAACAAAACAAAAACAAAAAAAAGGTTTTGACAAAATATGTAAATCATGTAGCGTAAATTTTAATTAGATTTTTTTTTATATTGCAATGTATTGGTTCAAAGTATTGGTGGTAAAATTTATATAAAAATGTACTAAAACAAAACTGTATTTTTATTCCGTTTCTGCCAAACTGTATGTTGGTGATCAGTAATCAACAAAAAGAGAAGAAGAAAAATGTCACCTATTCAGATTATTTTATTTATAAAGACAAAAACATCCATTTAACATTTAAAGTAACAATAACTCCAACAAGAGGTAAATAAAATCAATGTACTTACTGGAGCAGGGTTGTACTTAAGCATGGCATCCAGGCGAACTTCGGAAAAGAAAGAATGATGAGAAATCTGAAATAAAAGCCCCTTTAAATCACTTGATTTACAATAATTTCCTGTTGATTACATATAACAGACATCAACAACATAGTTACATAAAACAAAAACTAATAGTTATTTTAATTAACATTTGTGGTAAACATGTTAACACCACACAAATCCCTACAATGGAAGAAAAAAAAATTATTTTCTGTTTTTAAATTCTTGACATATTAAAAAGTTGTTGAATCCATAAAAAGAAGTTTTATCTTTTTCTAAATTAATTATTTGACAAACTTATATATGCTGAACACACAATATGAAGATACTAAAATAAAGGATATAAGCTGTTTAATCATACCTCTCTTACAGTTGGGTATTTCCCATCTTTGTTTTCAAAAATATAATTCAAAATCTGAAAAATATCAAGTTTCAGAACATTCAACAACAGCCATTGTCATCAAAAAAAATAGTATTAGAATTTGTGAGGTGCCATCTGAAAAGTGTGAAACAGTTTAACTTGTTCCAGTCACAATGGGAAGGAATGGCACTCCACAACATAGCATCCACATAACGTCTGGGGTCCTCTCGTGTTCGTGTATAGTTCATAAAAACCTGGGCCTCACTTCTCTGTTTGAACCACCCAATCACAATATGGCTTTCAATGAATCGGCCTTCCCCGTTTTGATGTAAATAATGAATCATGAGAGACGAAATTTTTTTTTTCGTAAATTTAAATGAAAAACTATGACACAATGACTTATCTCAACTTTTAAAATGAGACGTCTGTGATAAAGTTTAACTTCCCCAAGAAACATGCTAGGTTTTGTGTATCATAATCTAAAATTAGCAGTTATCAGACATTTACATGTGTGGAAATTTCCATTTCATGTTTACTTTGCTGCTGACCTGGCTTATAAAACGAGCGATCTGATTGGATAATATTTTTAAGCATGATATCACCAAACATATTTTCGTATAGATGGCACAATAAGCAGCCTGGGTTTTTATGAACTATATTGGTTTGGGATTACGTGGACTCGAGAGGACCCCTGATGCTGTGAGGATGAAAACATAGTGGCTTTCTAACTGAATATACAGGCTAGAGGATTTCAAATTCCACGGGAAACACTTTTTCAGTTCCGTGGGTTTGGATTGTGGGAACCCATTGGGAACTGTTTTTCGGTAATCCATAATAATGCAGCAGTGATACAAATATCCTGGGGAAGAAACTTTCAGTTCTGTGATTTTGATGACATGGTACCGGCATGCTGCCGGTAACAGTCGTTATTGTGAAATCCTAGAGTCTGATACATGTTAAAAGCCCTTTAAACTGACTTTTATACAATGTATAAGAAATAATAACTGTGTTAATATATAACATTTAATGACTGCCTTTGTTATATTATAAAAAAGAGAATATATTTACAAATAAAACAAAAAATATAAATATTAGTTCATAAACAAAATATCTCTTCAAAATATAATTAAAATTATGCCACATTAATGTTCAAAACCCATTCAGTTTTATTCTACTACCTCCTAAAATTAAAGTTATGTGAATAAATTATTAGTTTAAAAACAAATGGGTGGAATTCTCAGTATCCTTTTCATTGAAAAATTGGTTTGTTATGTTTTTTTATTAATGATAATATATAATATAACAGGCATTCAGTCCTCAACATGTGCCGCAACTTGCAATGCTGTCACAAAAACTTCCATAAAATTGGTTTACGGCATCATTTTTCTGTCACTAAATTAAATATGTAAATATATTATACAGTATGCTCATTATTAAAATTGCCTTTGCAGTGCCACTGAAAGGATTTAGTGCTGTTGGTATATTGTAAAACTTTCATTGGCTGAGTATTAGTACAGTTATTAAATACTAATTGTCCAAAACTAATGGAGACCTGTATGTATTTACATGCAATTAATTTCAAAATACAAATTACAGTATATCTGAACAGGTGTGAAGATGAATTATAGTAGTCCTATTAATAATAATTATAACTAAAGGAAAATGATTTAAGCATAACTTTAACTAATACTGCTTTACAGAAAGCTAATTTTGAAAACTATGAGTTAATGAATGAATGAATTTACTTCTACAATCTTTGGTGATTGGTGGCCCACAAGGTGTTGAGGTTCAGGCTGGGCTACATCAAGTTCATAACCAAAACACATTTCAAATAATAGGTGACCTGAAAAGCAATGTACCAATTAAATATCTAGTCAACAAACCAAAATACGTTTCAAATAACCGTTTATCTAAAAAACAATATACATGTACCAATTTACTATCAAGATCAGAATCAAAATAAAATTTCAAATGACAGATGATCTGAAAAAAAAACACCCAAAAAACAATATCTTCCTCATAACAATAATACAAGTTGAAATAATATTTCAATATTTTCAGAGTATGAAAATAGCTGAAACTTCTGCAAACTTTCAAGAAAAAAATATGGAAAAAAAAACAACATATTCTGGCAATATTATGTTGTTGTTTTACATTTGATGGAGCCTGTTTTACAGATATTTCAATATTAAGGAGATGTAAATATATGTTACATAAAGCACTGTGTGAGATGGATTGACAAAAATAAATCTCTGATGTTTGACACGAAAAGTGTTCATCCCACAACAAACGACTGAAAAGAAAAGTATTGTTTGTTTAATGACACCCCAGCACATTGTTTTTATTCAGCGTCTATTAGGTGTTTTGCAACTCCTTGACTTCAAAAGAAAGCTGCACCAACACATAGGCTACTTTTTCTGATTAGCAGCAAAGGATCTTTTATATGCACTTTTTCACTGACAGGACAGCAAATACCATGGCCTTTGATAAAACAGTTGTGGATCTACAACAGTTGTGGACCATT
Organism: Symmetromphalus regularis; assembly: GCA_032355785.1. Classification (NCBI taxonomy): domain Eukaryota; kingdom Metazoa; phylum Mollusca; class Gastropoda; order Neomphalida; family Neomphalidae; genus Symmetromphalus; species Symmetromphalus regularis. The sequence continues at coordinate 17,406 of JAULBS010076436.1, forward strand.
GGTCCATGCAAGTGGCATACACCTACCCACTGAGAATTGCGGACACTCTCTCTGAGTTGAAGCCTGTATCGAGATTAAAAATCCCATACTTCCACTAAGATTTGATCTCAGTACACACTAGCCATGAGTGACAGCTTAACCACCGTGCCATGTCTAAGAAACGATTGATCCATCTTAAGAAATACAAGACTCACCAAAAGATAAAGCATCCAAAGCTTCTCTGTCACCTTTCACTTTCTTTTTTAGTACAGGAAAAATTCTGGATGTGTTTCCAAGAAAAGAATTTTCATACCCAGCCAGTCTGAAGACAAAATAAGAATATAATTACACATAAAAAAGAAGGAACCAAATGACCTTCATATCTAATTTCAATAGTTATAGAAATTTAAATACTATAAATATTTTGCTGAATAAAATTTCTGATATTGTACTAAAAGAATTTAATTTTAAAACAAATACAGTGCAATTTAAAATTATTATTCATAAAAAATTGATTTTAAATATAAAATGTACCTGCAAACACCATTTTCAAACAAAATGTTTCCTGAATGTATATTGCCATTTGGTGGAAAACCCTTGTCTTCTAGGTAAAGCAACGCCTATATAAAAATAAGAAGCAGTTTGTATTTTATGTGCATGTAAAAGATTGTCTCAATCTTAATTTGTTTTAAATGTCCTACTTTACATATGAAGACATAGTTATCCCAACTTCGTTTTAATATAAAGGGTACAGTCATACTCCAATATTAGTATTAAAGAAGAAAATTATATGAACCACTTTTTAAAGTTATTTAATTATTTGGAAGCATAGTCATTATCTTATTACATTTGATGACATTTGGTAGTTTATTTCCATAATGAAATTGGCCACATCCATAACAGATACAATTTGCATATTAAGACAGAGTTATTAATAAAAAGAAATAAAATAATATATAATGTAATAAAAAGTACATGTATATATATCCAGAACTTAAAATCTATTTACTTGTAAACCACAAAGTACATGTAAATAAAATTATTACTAAAATAAATATGTAAATGTTTCTTTTTTTGAGTATTATCATTAATCGATTTTAAAATAATAATTAATTTGTTTTTAAATTATTATATTCATTAAACTGTTTTAGTACAATCAGTGAAAACATTTTTATAAATATATTCTTTAATACCTCGATGATCTGTCTTCCATAACTCTGTATTTGAAGTAAAGTTAGACCTTTATTGCGATGAGTATATTTTTCATACCAGCTTTCTTCAAACTTTCTCTGAAAAATGAACAAATTAATTTAACAATATCACATTATTGTTGGAAACAAACTTATTTTGGATAATGGGCAATTAACGTCATACAAAATATTAGGTGTTTTATAGAAAGCAGTGTGTTAAAAAAAGATAATGTTTTATTGAACTAGATCACAGTGATTTATTGATGACTAGCTATTTGATGTCAAATATTTGGTAATTCTAACATGTAGTCATGAGAGGTAACCCACATTTTTCCATTAGCAGCAAGGAATCTATCCTACAGAGGACTGTGCATATCACAACCTTTGATGTCATTTTTTAAAATCTTTATTAAGCTTTACTTCTTAAATGAAATAAAATCTCATTAACATGCAAGGGATTAACTTCAACAGATCTAACCTGGTATATTATATCCTTAAGGGAGCCCCTCAAACTAATTGGTTGAACAGTGACAACAAATTGCTGATCCACAGCAAAATCAAAATCGTGGATGGGAAATATGTACGGATGCTGAAAAACATGAAAACATCTAACGTTATTAATAATAAAAATAATTTATTTAGTTATTTAGGTAAATAAAGTTAGCAGATGCTTATCTTCCCTGAGATCTTCCTGTGCAAATATCTACAATAATATATACATGTATAAATAACGAACAAAACTAAATTATGACATAATACAATTTACATTATTTTAATATATATATACCATTTTATTCCAGATTTAAAAATACAAACATATCACATTATTATAAACAACACAAGATTAAACACATACTCCCACGGACCCGTGACCTAATTAATTTCCAAACAAAGAATAAATTTTAAATATAAACATTTGATTTGTCCATAGAAATACTTCATTCAACTATTTACCTAAGCACCGCATCTTGTTTAACAAATAATAACGAATTATGCTCACAGATAAATAAATCGATAAAAAAAATAACGTACAGTAACTTCTGAATATTTTTGTAGCAGTAAACACAATTCGTACCATTTTATTTTCTTGCACGAGGAGTTCCGTTTTTGAAATTAGACATTTTTAAATGTGAAAACGTCGATCGACTCGATATGGAATTCCTTAAACCATGGTTCAATTAAAATGTCTTGCGTGATATGAAAACGAGATTTTTTTTTCACATTTAAAAATATCAAATTGCAAGATTGGACCTTCTCGTGGTGCGAAATAAATTGTTACGAAATGTTTGTTCATCTACAAAAATATTCAGAATTTTTAAAATAACGGCTAACGGGGGAATACCCCGCACATGACTCGATATATATATGTCACACATTCAACGGAAAGAAAAACTTTTTTTTTTCGATTCATCTGTCCGTAAGCATAATTCATTATTATTTATTAAATATTGATTATAAGAGAGATGCGGTTGTTATGTAAGTAGCTGAATGAATTATTTCTATGGACAAATCTAATGTGTATATTCAAAATTTGAAATAATTAGGTCAAGGGTCCGT
>JAULBS010076447.1:0-20129 GCA_032355785.1 Symmetromphalus regularis
GAAAAAGCCTAACCCGATAGTAAGACCACCCCGCTATTACGACCAATTTTAATAAGTCCCACTGGTGGTCGTAATAGTTTCGCTGTATTTCATCAGTCTATTATTAAATTGATCATTAAAAATTCAACACCCAGTCTTAAAGATATTTTAATTTTTGTTTTTTAGGAGTCGATGAAGCCACGCAAGCATTTAAAATATGGAAATTGGCAAAAGAGCGAAAAGAACAACAAAAAGAAGAAAAATCTGCTTTGAAACCTGCTCCCTACAAGTTTATAAAAGTAAGACTTAATTTCCATTACCCAACATCTTCACCAGAATTTATAGGAAGTTTTTACCAATGCAAGTATTTTCTTTACGTTAAATGCTTGATCGAGAATAAATGCTGATGCAAGTACAAAGGACTATAATAAAAAAGATGCGTGGCCATTTTGGTAATCCTAATTTATGGAGTTATTTAAATTGTTCAGTTTGTAAATTGTTGTGGTGTGTAATGTGTTTTGTGCTTTCCAAGTAAAAGTTTTTGTTTTCTTATTTCAGACTAATATTCCAGTTGGCAATGTTCAGATATATAAAGCAGATTTGTCACAGATTCCTAAGTGTGAGTGTGACCCAAATCAGGAGAATCCGTGTAGTAACGAGGAGGACTGTATAAACCGCATGCTGATGTATGAATGTCATCCCAGTACTTGTCCAGCAGGGGAGAAGTGTCAGAACCAGAGATTTCAGAAAAGACAGTATCCGGAATCTGTCTCATACAAATCTCCCACACTAGGATGGGGACTGAAAACATTAGTGGATATAAAGAAGGTATATAAATTAAGTTTAGGTTAATTTCTGGATAATAAAAGTCAGAAACTAAATTTTAATAATTTATAATACACAGAACACTGAATATATAAGTAAATAATTTTAAGATTGTTTTTAATATTTATCAGCAGTTCAGAAAATATTTCCTTCCCAGGATAACCTAATAGCATAAAACTGCTGATGATTTTTAAATATTAATTTAAAAAATCATTATTGTGACTTATGCAGGTAAGTCAGTGTTGTATTGTTATATATTCAAACATACTTTTATGAAACAATTTACTGAAAACAATTATTTTCTTGTATACAGGGTGAGTTTGTAAATGAGTATGTCGGTGAACTTGTTGATGAGGAGGAGTGTCATCGGCGAATAGAGAAAGCTCACATTGACAACATTTCAAACTTCTACATGCTTACTCTTGATAAGAATAGGTTTGTATGCAAGTAGTCACTAAATAGCTATTTAGAACATAGTATGCATGTATGAGTACTTGAATAATAACATGACCCAACTCCATATTTGTTAATAAATTAAACAATTATAATTGTTTGGTTTTCAGTTATGATTAATTATTTCAATATAATGTGGGGTGATGACAAGTGAAGGAATAAAATGATAATTTTGCAGCTTATTGAATTTTGTGTGTATAGGTTCTGAAATTACTAATAAACTCAATAAATTATAGGTACACATCTGAGAACATAACTTTGTCCTGGCTTGTTAACTATTATATATATATATTTTTTTTAATGTACTATATAATGCATGTTTATATACTTTATATATAGTTTTTTATTGTTTTTTATGAATAATTTGTATATATTTATTGTAAGATTCCTCACATGTCATCATATGATTGTAAATGGTTTCAAAGTTGCACAACTAATGAATTATGTTATTGTAGGATTATTGATGCTGGTCCAAAAGGCAATTTATCCAGGTTTATGAACCATTGCTGTGAACCCAACTGTGAAACACAGAAGTGGACGGTAAATGGAGACATTAGAGTGGGATTGTTTGCGTCACGCTTTATTCCTGCTGGTGAGTATGCTGAAATGTGGACACATTTTTTTAGACAGCAACTAATGATACCGATTTCATTATATTCATGATGCAATCGTTGAGCAATGTTGCAACATTAACTGATGAATCAAATGCTTTATCTGCTTGCTTGTTTTTGTAGAATATTTGATTCTTCAACATATTTTAGAAATAGTTGGATGTAGTGTTAATTATTAAAAATATGGTTGGCAGAGTATTTCTCTCACCACTAAAATATAATTAAATTACGATTGTATTTGTAATGCACTTTTAGATACATAATTTTATAATAATTTGTCATGTGCAAACCTGTAAAGTACATGTACATACAGAGTTACGTTATTACAGCTGTCCCTCAAACAATAACTAACCTACATGTATGTGTACTATCACCTTACAGTCATATATGTATGTACTGTATAGGTAGAGATGGTAACAAGACTGACATGGATACCATTTGGATATTTTGGCTTGGAGAATTCGTTTGCATACAATGAATTCAACTTTGTTTACATGAATTCAACTTTGTTTACATGAATTAATCTGATTCGTGAGCGATCTCTTTTGGGCATTATAAATCACAACATCAGCCACAGTCGATGTGATTTATATTTTTCTCCCAAATCCAAGCGCTTAGTTCCTTACACTACATTTGTGAAGCTTTGGGCATGATTTGAAGCAGAGCAATCTCAAACATTTCACTCACAACATTGGTAAGTGAACACTATTCATGCAAGTATATCCAAGTGGTATCTTTTTCCCAAACAACTTACTATTTAAATATTTAGAAACTGTATTTGTTTTTTCTGTGGTATAAAGAACATAATTAATTACGAAAAGTAAGCATTTCATTAACAAATCTTATTCTACGTGCATTGTGTCATGTAATTGTGTAAGAGTAAGATATGAAATAAATATTTAATGAGCTGGCACCTGACTTGGGTCTGTATGAGTCTGATTTTGTTATGGTGCTTTTAATTTAAATTGGCATTTCAAAAAGGAGGAGGGGACGCAGGGTTTATTTTTAACATTGTAAATGACTGCAAGTGTGCACACCACCCCTATCAAAGGATCCTCTGGATTATTCCTCGTTAGGTATTCAATCCCTAAACCGAAAATTAAAATAGTTTGTACTATTACATGCAAATAAATGCTACTTATGGAGAATTTAGCAACATTTGTAACCAAAATGTGATATTTGTTTTATTATTAAAACAAAAATTACCAAAAGGACCAGTGTTTTGATTTTTTTCTGTGAATAAATTTTATGTTCCTGTCTGTTAGAGACTTGTCTCTTTATGATTTATTTAAGAATACATTGTAAATAATTAAGCTTAAAATATCAACAGACGATTTGCAACTCATGATACCGGTTTCATTTTATTGATAATGAAATCGTTGGGCAATGTTGCAACATTAACTGATGAATCAAAATTAGAATCTGCTTACTTGTTTTTGTAGAGTATGTGATTCTTCTACATATTTACTGTGAACTATTTGTCTTTATTAGGTCTAGATGGGAATCACAAAGTGTGCCGATTTAAACAAAATTTGAATTTAGTTATAAAAACAACAACTTAAGAGACACAAACATGAATGAAATTATGTAATTCACTTACAAACTGAATGATCATTAACCTGAGTTTTAAACCTATTAATTTAAATTAATCTTGTTTTAGAATTTTTGTTACTTCCGTTTTTATGTTTTAAACCAATTTGAAACTTTAAAATTATTTTATGTTGAAGAGATACTGGTTTAGACAGTGTAGTCTGCTTATATTATATTGTAATTTTGCAGTGGTATGGGGTGAATTAGTCATTTTGGTGCGAATTATCTCCCCGTGCCAAAAGGACACTCAATCAAATTTTATTCACTTCCTGTTTAAAATAGTTATTTGAACGCGTTACAGACGATTGGCTTTGTATGCTTTAAACTGAAAATTATTGATGTTGATGTGCTACTACGTAAGCATAAGTACTATAATTACGCTCGTGTATATATATTTACGTGATAAATAAAATTAATAACTTTAAATTTTATTTTGAAAACAGACCGACAAAAGGTCACGATGGACATGATTTTGGTTGTTAAATGTTAAAAAAAATTTGTTCTTCTTGTTGTCACAAACGAGACTTTTTTTTTTTTTTTTACAGCATATCTTGAATCTTTTGGGATATTTCATTTGTTTAGAAGTAAGAGAACGTAACAGTCCCCCTTTTATTAATTAACTGAGCGACAAAGTTATTAATTTTATTTATCCCTACTACAATGGAACACATTTTCGTTATCGAGAACAGAAAAGTTATCCATAAGTTCATAACAACAATAACAAAATATATAAAAATATCAAATGGAAATCTGTCTAATTACATTTGAATACAAAATCGTTTATAGCTAGCGATTTACTGTCTTTGATGCATTAATTTATTTATTTGGAACAAAGTCCAAACAAGTAAATACCCACAAAATATTTACCTGAGGTAGTAAACATTCAGGGAATGATGTCATCTGATGACGTAAGCTGGTTCTCGACTGAGTATTACATTATTGTAGTTTAGATTTCAGCGTAGGGTGAATACAAGCTGAGTACCAGTTTACTGATGACGTTGTTTGAAGGTAGGAAATTAGCTTATCAAGGTTCAGTCAGTGAAAATAATATCTCCAAAAGTATAACGTAATTTTTAATGTCGGTTTTTTTTGAGTATCAGAGAATTCGTTACATATGTTAAAATATTTTTTTCAAGTCTAAATGCTCATGTGTAGACACATAGCCAGTCCAAAGCTCTACAAATTGCTAATCAATTCTATGCATTTTATTCCAATCGTTTAGCATTATCGAGTCCGGAATTGCCCCACTTCACTTATGCGACACCTATCGGAAAACAACTTTACTAACACCACCCATTGAATAACATTCCTTTGATACCTGTACAAAATTAATTTGAGGAATAATCCTTATTCATACATAATTTCTATGAACTGTGTACATTCTTAAGTTATAAAATAGACAGTTTTGCAACTCATGACACTAATTCCATTCTGTTGATGATGCAATTGGTGTAAAAGTTGCAACATTAATTGATGAATCAACATAGTTATTCTGCTGTTCAGTTACTGTGGAATATTTGGTTCATCAATATCAGTCATAGCAAATAGTTATTAAACATAATGATTAAATACCAAATAGTTCTACAAATTACACAATTTTTCAGATGTAAGTTTTATTGGTAATTTTTATTGTCCGAACCAAATTCAAGGGATGACTAAGATAATGCATTTTAAGTGAAATTGTTTTTTGAAACTAGATATTTAAGATAAATTTTTTGCAACTAATGATACCGATTATATTAAGTTCATGATGCAATCGTTGAGCAATGTTGCAACACAAACTGATGAATCAAAATTTTAATCTGCTTTACAATTTTTCCTATTTTTAATGGTAGAATATTTGGTTCTTCTACATATTTTACAATTAGCTGTATCAAAACATACTGTAAAGTAATAAGATGTTTTCGTTATTATAAAAAATGTTTGGATTAGAACTTTCATTATTGGCAGTATAGAATAGTGTAATAAATATTTTGTATAATGTAATTTAATTTTGATTTAGTGTTATGTATATTTCACATTTATGTTCTAAACTTGAAATCCATTCAGTTATAAAATTTGTGGCCACATGCATGAACCTGATAACCCACAAAATCAAATCTATTGAGATATTGGCACGATTGTATGTTGCACCTCTTAATCTATTAACTCTACAATTATGAAAATCAAGAGTTAAAAAAATGATTACATATAGAGGGAAATAGTGTTTGAAACTTTTATCAACTTCTGGTGTTAACGTGCATGAACTTGATATCCCAGTAAACGTCATCAAATTCTGATTTTAACATGCGAGAAAATGATATCCCACAAATCCAAGTTGGCAGCACCCAGACAGAATACAGGCTCTTCACGTCAGCTACACAGTGTCATGTTCAGATCATCTGATGCATACTTAAAGCATCTTAATCTTTATACTTTTATACAGATGGTGGTTATGCATGTCTCATCAGAACACATTTATCAGCTGTTTAGGACATTTCTCGACCAAAGTACTTGGCACACACTTGTTGTTTCATAAGGACAATGCAAACTTCACTCATGGATGTTACATAATAGTGTTATCACTAGTTCACAACATACTAGTGTAATGTGTTACAAGGAGGTTTAACAAAATACACTTTAAACAATTATGTACAATATGCAAGTGCTACAAAGAGGCTTTATGATCTGACTAGTTATAGTTTTAAAGAATATACAAATTATATAATTTTATTTTCATTATTAGTCAGACATACATGACAATTATTTGTAAATAGGTTAAAACTTAGTATTATATATATATATATATATAAAATATAGCAGCTGAACATTTTCCTACTGTCACTTTTCCTGATGTAGAGCTCTTCAGTTGTTCCATTTGTGTTCAAATGTTGTCAGTGCCAATGCAGCCATTTAAATACTGGTGGAGGGGTTTGGGGGTGTCTGAAAAGGGGTGCCTTTTGAAGGGCGCTTACAATGTAAATATTGTCAGAAAAAAAGGTACCGTAAATTATTGAGGGGTGCAAAGACCTCCCTTGTCCCCATTGGTGCTGATCCTGATTGTTGGTGATCAACCTTTTAATTATTTTTAATAAAGTTTTTTTCAACAAGTTCTATTATTCTGTTTCATATTCTTTACAAGAACCTGATAACATGAGGGTTATCAGATTCATGCACGAACAACAACATTTATAGTAATATAGTCTCAGTTTCATGAGATAATTTTCAGATCATAAAAGGATGTTGTCCAAAAGGTTTTACAAGTTAAGTGCATTTGTGGTGCACAAATATCATAATTAAAATGACTTAATTTCAACTGCAATTTTATCAGTTATGTAATATTGTGTTATCAGGTTCATGCAGGGGCCATAGAAATTTAAATTAACTAATTTTTCACGAAAGTTTTTTTTATTGTTAAAGCCATGTTTTTTCCGATAACATTGAAATATTTTGAAACAATATTTGTAGTGTGAAGGAATATAGTTTTGCAACTAATGATAGCATTTGCATTTTATTTATAGTGCAATTGTTGAGCAATGTTGCAACATTAACTGAAGAATCAAATTTTTCAATCTGCTTGAATATTTCTGTAGAAAATTTGATCCTTCCATATGCATAGTATATGGGACTCAGCAGCTGCTGACTAAACTGCTGTGTCATTATTAAAAGTCTGTTCCATTATAATAAAAATTTGTAAGAAAGTCACCTTTTGTATCTTTAAGTTTATTTTATTCTGCGATTTTTGAAGTTTGCTAAAAAAAAATGTCCCTATTTATTTATAGGTTCCGAGTTGACATTTAACTACAATCTAGATTGTCTTGGTAATGAGAAGAAAACATGCAACTGTGGAGCTCCAAACTGCAGTGGCTTCCTTGGTGTTAGACCCAAAGTAAGATCACATCGGAAATTTTTATATATCATTTGTAAAAATATACTTCATTCTTATTCCAACAGTTCTCATAAGATTAGAACATAAACCATCCTCACATATGAATATTTAATTAGAAAGTAACATTACAATTATTTTATATCTTTGCAATTTGACCACTCAATAAATTTGGACACTTTTTTTTGTGACTCATGGACATACTAAATGAAACAGAAAATTGCTACTTTCAGTTAGAATTAATTTATATGGATGGACATGGCAGATAATTTATGACAAATTTAAAGCAAAATCTGGAAAGATTTTAAAACAAAACTGCTATTTGTGTTGATTCAGCTTGTTGTGTTTTAATTTGAAGACTGCAGCAGCTGTAGCCACAGAAAAGAAGAGCAAAGAAGCTAAAAAGAAGAAGAAGAAAAAGAAGATAGAGGTTAAAAAAGAGCATGAGGATGACTGTTTCCGGTGTGGGGAAGGAGGTGAATTGGTGATGTGTGATCACAACAGCTGCCCCAAGGTCTACCACCTGCAGTGTCTTAAACTTACACAACCACCACCCGGTATGTCAGTAATACTGTAACACTTGTATACTAGTTAATCATGCAGTGTCTTAAACTTACACAACCACCACCTGGTACGTCAGTAATACTGTAACACTTGTATACTAGTTAATCCTGCAATGTCTTAAACTTACACAACCACCACCTGGTACGTCAGTAATACTGTAACACTTGTATACTAGTTAATCCTGCAGTGTCTTAAACTTACACAACCACCACCTGGTACGTCAGTAATACTGTAACACTTGTATACTAATTCAGTCCTCAGACTTGTTCAAACACTGACAATGGCTGTTAATGGGCTTACAAGAAATATTACAGATTTTTGTCTGACAAAAGTTTGGGTGTGAAAATATAGGCTTTATTTTTCTAATGGGGACATTAATTTTTGCACTTTTTTGTCTTGTTTTAAGAAAGTGGTAGGTTAGTGAAAGGTGAGTAACAGTTATTGCAGCTCTCTGCTTGTTAACTCTTCGTCCCTATGATAATATATATGTGAAGTTCCTTAACACGCTTAACAACCTTAACACTTAATGTATTTAAATAATTGTGTAGTATCATAGAAGTGTATTTTTGTTAATAATTAGCAAGAAAATGATATACAAAGTAATGATTTTCTGAAAGTGTAATGAATGGGCTGGGTTAATCTAATATAGTTTTAGTAAAATGTTTGTTTTACATGGTAAAAAAATATGGGTACTCTGATGTGTAGAGTAATAGTTGTATTTTAATCATGCCATTTATTTGTGATATTTTGTTTTCCTCAGGTAAATGGTTATGCCCTTGGCATCATTGTGATGTTTGTGGAAAGCAAAGTAAAAAGATGTGTACACAGTGCCCAAACTCATTCTGTCCACAACATATAGAGGGCAACATATTCAATGTCGAAGGCTTTCTTATTTGTTCTGATCATGACAGCATGTTTGAAGGAAAAACACTTGACGCAGTAGAGTTGTCTTCGGATGCGAGTGAATGTAATACTGATTCAAATGAAGGAAAATGTGACACGATTCCTGATACGAAGTCAGAGGTTGATCACAAACCTGTCATACCAAAACAAGAAAAGAAACCATCAATTTTAGATTCTGACAAAAAAGCTGAAGACACTAAACATGCTAATATTCCTGGCCCATTGAAAAAACGGCCTGTTCCAAGTGCAGCATTACGTGTTGAGACGCAGCCTGAAAAAAAGAAGGGAACTGTTGTTAATTCTGAGAGAAAAGCAAACATTAAGTCCCGACCCCCACCAGAAATTGGCAAGCCAGCTAGTGGTTCTGCAGGTGTTGACTCCAAGGATTCTCCCAGTTCAACAGGAGCAAGGGGAAAAGTGACCAAATCAGGAAGCCGAAGTCGTTCAGGATCAAAAGGAGGTGACCCTCTTGCAGTTGCACCATTATTTGACGATAGTGACGAAGACGATGGATTTCAAGACCTTGTTATTGACATTCCCACGTTTTGATGTTTGTTACTTACAGTTAATTTGTTTTAAGACAATTTAGCATTGTGCTCTTACTGAGGCAGTATTCAAATGCTCTGATACAGATCTGTTTTGTTTTACTCTTTTAAATAAATTCGGAATAATTTTTAATGAGAAAAACTGTATGTGAAATTTGGTTCTTACATTAGATATGGCCATCATTAAAAAAAAAAATATTCTAAAATGATTTTACCCAAAATGTTAAAGAATTAACAGAGCTTACACATTTTTCATCAAGCAAAGAACAAAATAGACTTGACATATTGTTACTTGATGAAGATTTTTATATCATACAATTGTTAATAGTCATGGATTCAGCCATTTTATTGAAATGTTAAACAATGTACATACTGTATTATATATAGATATATATATATATTCATAAATCATTTGATCAGTAATCATTGTTTGATAATGTAAATAAACCATTAAGTCATAAGCATGTCTAATCATTCAACCATTTTCTCAAAATATGCAGTTTGTAGACATTGTGTGAAATGTAGAATAAATGTGGGATGACCTTGATGTTGTTTTCGTTTCTCCCAGTATAGGTTTCTCAGGGAGCGTGCAAATAACTTTTGTTCAGTAATATTGGGACCATCAGCAATGTCATATTTTTTAATACTGTTTGTCTATTACCTACATTATTTGAAGTGTGAAATATAACATTTAGTTTTTAAAGGTATTCTCAGAGTGGAAACCAGACAATGAAGGTTTACTTTAGGGTACGATAAAAGATGCGGTAATGTAACATCTGGCACACTGTACATATTTTTAGTAGCCATTGAACGAGTTTACTGACATTATTTAGCTTCCATCAACCACAGTATGACCCCCGATAGACTATATTTAATTTGAAATGGTAGTGAGGTGATGGGTCATAAACAGTTGTATTATCTATCCACCTCCATAACCAAATGTAGAGTCATATTGCTTGAGGTCAGATTTTTTAAAGACTGGCCCAAAGGGCTCTACTAGAATTGTGGTGGGAAGTAGGGTTAATTATAAGTGGATTAAAAAAAAACCCCACTCAAAATGAGTTTAAAAAACGATTGCTTGGTTAACTTGATTACAGATATTAACACTTGTTAGTACATGTATGTATATTAATTTGCAATAATGTTGGACATAAAAATAAAATGAAATTTGTTGATAAAAGTTATTGTTGAATTATTTTAAAGTCTTACATGTATATCTGGTGCCAAATCTTGTCATTTTAAACAAATTATTATGACAATAAATTTATCTTTGACAGTAGATCATTCCTAATATTTTTAATGGGTTTGATTTTGAGCACATATGCAAACAGATTTTTAGAGTTCCTAACAATTTCAGTGGTCTGAAAGCACTGTGGCAGCAAAAATACGCTATCAAGGCAAGACTTGTAGTTGTCGCTTGATCAAAGAAAACACTTGTCCATTGATGCAGAGAATTGAATTTAGCATTAATCTTAACTTCAAGTTCAAAAGATCAAGCGGAAATGAATACACAATTTGATATTTAGTGATTTTTGTGTAAAATAATAAAATGTGGTCTTTTATTGACCCAAATTGTACATTAGATTAAGCTGATTGAACTAGTGCTAAAAGTGATTGTACTAATTAATTGGATTTTTTATTAATATCCGTTTAGTTGACAGTATCAGTTTGAAAAGTAATATATTTAACAAAAACTTGAAATTTCCTTTCCTCTCTTTAAATTTTCTTATTTGTACTCCATGCAGAGGGATATGAAACAGTATTACTGTTAATGTGCTGTTAAGTTTCTGCATTTTGCTTTTTAGCCAAATATTTAGTCTGTACTGCTTAACATCTACAACCTGATTAAATTTAATAAGTAACGTTAGTGCTTGTTCAGGATGATAAATATTTTTAAAATTCCACCATGTGAACAAAACTGGAACTACCAACATAGCCATCACAGAAAAGTATGATACCAAGCATGCACACTGATTTTGCTCTACGCATCTCTTGTTTGGTAATCTATGGAATCTGATTTCCAGATGAGGTGCTTTCTTTTTCTTATTCTTTTCTTCTTATTTGTTTACCAAATGAGTGTTCCCGATGTCCGACGCATTAAAGTTGGTTTTCATCAAAACTACCTTGTTCATACTCAGACCAAAACCATATTTGTCAGTAGTTATATTGTCTGTGGAATTGAAAATAGACCATTTATATTTACTAGAAGTGTATATGCATTTAATATTCATGCTTAGCTTTAAATGTGTAGATTTTTTGGTTTTGAAAAAAGCTTGAACATTTAGTTTTTCTACTAGTGAATAGGTGTAATTAATGATGATTTCAGCTTCATTACACACAATAGACAATGTTTAATTTTGTGCTGGGTGGTTATTAAATTAATACTTTTTAAATTACACTTAACTTTTGGTTTGTGAATCTGATGTTCAGAAGTTGAGAGCGGTGTTGGAGATCATTTGTGAATGTGATCCTATCTCACATGCTATCCACATGTTCCTTGCAGAAAATACTTAAAATTTAATAAAATTATCAGTGATAAAGCAACATGTGTTCACTCTTGTGGTACTGGTATGCTGTATATTCATGCACAATATAAACGTGTGCAATAAAAAAAAACAAGTTAAAACAACAGGTATGTAGTTATGTTGGTGGAATTTCCTCTTTGTTTCTTTTTGGGTGGTACCGGTGTTTTTAATGATAAATGAAGGGAATAATTCTATTGCAATAATTAAAGTGCCACATTTGAGGTAATAAATCGTCATTACTGCTATTCAGGAATTTAATGCCTTTTTTTTTAAATGCAGTGTAAATTTTTTGATTATTTTGGTAAATTATCTCCCTTGGTCAGTTTTGCAAGTTTAGTACATGTACATTTGTTAGAAATTACATTTTTGTTTTTCTTTCTTTATTGAAAACCTTTTAAAAAGCTAATTTAGCGTGTTTTATTTAATCATTCTAATTTACTCATACATTTTGTACTTTTCAAAAATAGTTTCTAGCATGTTTATTTTTCATTTCACACTTTTTATTCTTTGTTTTGTATGTACATGTGTATATTATTTTCTGTTATGTTGCATGCTAAAATGTTGGCCATGTTATTTTTTATTTATACAATTAATTTTTTTATCTGTATTTCAAATACCACCAATATTTTGACAGAAATCCTTGCCATGCAGCTAGATGAGTCCCTTAAGATTTTAGTTTTATATTCATTAGTATAGAAAAATACCAATACTTTGTACGTGGAACCAGATTATATTTCTAAAAATAAATAAAAATAGATGAGACATCTTCTAAAATGTATAGGACAGGCACGGTGGAAGAGGGAGGCTCTATCCCTCACCCCCTAATAATTCTGAATCAAGGATAACCCTGTATCCAATTGAAACTCAATGCTTCGAGCCTGGGTGTTAGTCTCCCCCAACCCCCAAATGTCTGTCAGCCCCCCCTCCCTCCCACACACCACATCCCACCTCAATGTTCACTTGCTTCTGCTGTACCTATAATAGGATCCTTGCTGGCAAAACTAATTATTAATTTTTTTTTTTTTTTTAATGACACCACTAAAGCACATAGATTTGTTAATCATCAGCTATTGGATGTCTAAAATGTAATTTTGACATGTAGTCAGGTGTGATCCGGCCTCTTAGCCACTGTCTTCAACTTGACAGTCTGATGTCCTACCACTGGACCACCGAGGCTCACTTGCTGACAGAAAACCAGTATCAGTGGATTGTTTAACTAACATGGTTAACTAAAAAGTATTGATAATATCAGCACAGATGAGTCTTCATTTTATCTGGAATTCTCAATCTTAACATGGTTTCAGAATGCAGCCAAAAAATTTTTTTTTTTAAATATCACTTGCTTAGTAGGGCTTTGTGGTGTCTTGTGTACTTTACAGGATATTTTTTTTTTTTGGAAGAGCTCACTTTCATATCTATCAGCTATTTTAGTCTCTTCAACTTCAATATAATCAAATGTAATCATATAATGAAGTTTTCTTACAAATTTTGATGAAGTTATTTGGTTATATCATGCTTGTATTCAATATCCATAAATATTGAATATTACTAAATGATAAATAATGATACATTAATCAGTAGTCAAATCAACTAATGCAGCCACTTGTATTATGCAGCCACCTGTCTTTAAGGGTCATATTTATTTTCTCCTACATCAGCTTATTTAGTACAGTATATCCTGTATTTAGCAACCACCTGCATTAAGAGGCCACATGTAACCGCTTGGGTGGCAGCTTATGACAAGTTAGACTGTAAACTGGAATAAAATGAATGTATGTGATGAAATTGATCAGTACTATATCAACAAATTGTCAGTGTTTTATGTGGTCAATTTAGCTGACCATGCTACATTTTGGCATACCAAGACACATTTATTAATAGGGGCTTTCTATCACACATTAATTTTGTACATCGCATTTGTGTATGACTGGTTGGAATGTTAAATCTGAGGTGTTATTTTGATATTGTGCAAACACCTTAAAAATAAAACAACCGAGCACAACACAGTTCAACTAGCCATTAAGACTGAAAGGGTCATTGTAGGCCCTTAATTCCAACTGGGTCCCTCTCTATCTTAAAGTGTGTATCCAAGAATTGTATTGGAAACAAAAATGATGTTAGATAAATTGTTACGCAATTCATGTGACGCATACATTTTCCTCAAAAAGTTGTGGTGTTTTTTAAATATTAATTATTAAAAAGCACAACTTGAAGCTGTCGGTTATCGGATCGAGCCTTCTCAGTGGATTCATTTCCAGTTTGGGCTATTTTCCATTCCAACCAATGGTCCACAACTGGTTCATCAAAGGCCATAGTATGAGTTGTCCTGTCTGTGGGACTGCATATAAAAGACCCCTTGTTGCTTATCGGAAAGAGTAGCCTATGTGGCAACAGTGGGTTACCTCTAAAAATATGTCGGAATGACCATATGATTGATATCCAATAGCCGATGATGATAAACATCAAGGTGCTCTAGACGCATCGTTAAATAAAACAAACTTTACTTTTGTAGGCCTTTAATTCCAGCTGGGTCCCTTTCTGATCTTAATGTGAGTATCCAAGAACTGAATTGGAAACAAAATTGACGTTAGATAAATTGTTAAGCAATTCAAGTGATGCATAAATTCTCAAAAAGTTTTTTTTTTAAATATTAATTATTAAAAAGCTCAACTTCTCACAAAATGATTGAAAATAGATGAGGTTTATACCTGTCTGAGATTGGCAATCCAGTGGTAACCTATTTGAATGAAGAGCACCCAGGACATGCAGCTGTGGTATTCTGGCTCATATTTTCATTTTAACTGTGATACACAGGAAACTTGTGGTTGAGATTTTTTATTATTATTATTTCACCATACCTTAGTTTAATTTGTAAGATTTTACACTTTAGAGTCTTTTCTTTTTTCAACTATCTAATTTCCACATGAATAACCATACAAAATTTAAAGCCATCTCCCCTCCCCATCCCTCCAGAAGTATTCATGCAATAATAATTATTAGAACTGTCAAAATTGTTGTTGTTTTTCATCAGAATAATGTTAGTTTGAAGTGTTGCAAGGTTAACTGCTTAAATTACAACCAACATTTTCAAATCATTCAACTAAATATTTGAATTGTATTTAAAGTCATGTGACTAGTTGAAATGATATTGAACTAGAAGTGAATCAACTGATAAAATCAGGGAATAATAAAATGCATGTTGATTGGGAGACATATATTTTTTATGTTTATAAATTTCCTTTTAGTTGAAATCATCAATTTGCTGCATGTTTTAAACTTATGCAGAAAATATTGTTTGCTTTCAGTGGCTGGTTTTACTGTTAACAATTTATGCTGTTTTATTGATTAATTTGAATTGCTTATTAAATTTCCATTTCACAAGCACATTTTGTAAATAACCATGTTGAAGATAGATAATGAATGTACTTTTATGGATTTGTTTAAAAGCTAATAAAACAATAGTTTAATTACAATTTGCTTTAAGATTTTCTTCAATTTCTAAAAACATAAGTTAGTCGGGGAACCATATTAATAATTGATCATTCAAAAGGTTCCAACAATTAGCAATTACATTTCATTATGAGTGGGTTGGGGTGGTTCATATGAAATTAAAAAAAAGATTTGCAAATTTTTCTTGCAAAATGGAAGTGTTTTAATAATGATAAAAAAAAAAGAGGAATTTTTTTTTTTTAAAGACGCCTCTGGAGCACATTGTTTTTTATCTAATCGGTTATAGGACGTCAATCATATGGTAACTGACATGGTTTGAGGAAACCCACTGCTGCCACATAGGCTGCTCTTTCCGATAAGCAGCATGAGGTCTTTCATATGCACCATCCCACAAACAGGACGGCACATACCATGGCCTTTGATGAAACAGTTGTGTTAATAATGATCCAACTGAGCATATAGTTTAATCAGTAGATATTGTTAAATATGGTGTACATAAGAAACCTCCAGGCGCAAAGTACACGTAGCAAGGGTAATTTTAATAAGCAATTTCAAAAACAAATATCGGGTTGGAGGACCTTTTATTATTTTTAATGGACACACTTCTGTACTTTGCCAAAGATTCACTACTTTAAACCACATGTATGAATGCCCTTCGCCTACTTGGTGGTGATAAATGTTTTGGTTTATCTTTTTTATATTCATATCCAGCCCCTCCCCCACTGAGGAACTAGAATATAGAGATTTCCAGAAAAAATTTCTGACATTGAAAAGGTTCAGAGACAAGTGGCAAAAGCTACAAAGATTACCCAGTGTAATAAAGTGTCTTCCGATTCAACAAATCGTCTGAGACCAAATGCTGTGCAGCCAGGTCCCAGCAAGGAAAAGACACCAAAACTTGCTTGTAGATGGATTAGACTGAGAAAGAAGTGGATCTTGTAGAAATTGTGTCTCCAAGTTGACTTCTCAAATGTCTTGTAAATCTGTCTGTAATAGGATCCATAAAATTAAAGAAAAAGAATCCAGTTTTACTATTCATCACTTTGCTGTCAATGACACAAATATCACCTCGCAATGTGACAAAGCCAATGCATTTACCGGAAGCAACTATTTTGGTTCATCTAACATATTTAATAAAGTCTGGGTTTCTGGTGATTTCCCTCTGATTGAAGGAAAGCTACTATCATTTCTATTCCTAAGCCTGGAATCCTTCCATCTATCACCCTATTGCTCTTACGAGTTGCATATGCAAACCCATGGAACATATGATTAATTGTAGATTTCTTTGGTATCTTGAGTCTCAGAAACTGCTTACTAATGTGCAATGTGGGTTTTGTCCAAGCGAAACACGGTTGATCATCTTGTTCGTTTTGAAACCAGTGAGGCTTTTATCCTTAAACAGTATTTAGTTTCTGTATATTTGGATATGAAGCAACTCTATGATACTACATGGAATTATGGGATTTTAAAAGACCTCCATGGTTTTGACCTTAGAGGTCGTCGTTTACCAAATTTAAATGATTGATCCTTTAAGGTTTGGGTGGCTCAACTTACTCCGATCCTCACCCACAGGAAATGGGTGTACCTCAGCATTGCATCCTTTCTGTTGCTATTAATTTTGACAGAAAATAATGTATCACCCAATGTTGATAGCTCTTTATATATTGACGATTTTCAAATTTGTTATGGATCATCCAATATGAATATCACTGAATGTCAGATGCAGCTTTGTATGAATAAACTTCAACAATAGGCAACAGAAAATGGCTTTCAGTTTTCAAAGACAAAAACGGTCTGTATGCATTTTTGCCAGAAAAGAGGTTTCCCTTTAGATCCTCAGTTGAAATTGGATAATAATCCAATTCTAGTTGTGGAGAAAACCAAATTTCTGGGCATCATTTTTGACAGAAAATGATCTTTTATCGATCATTTAGAATACATTAACGGATTAAAGGCTCTTAACATTTTGAAAGTTTTGGAAATATAGTTGGGAGCAGACCGAAAGGTCTTGCTCTGTCTGTATAGACCTCTTATGAGATCAAAACTTGATTATGGATGCATTGTGTATGGCTCTGCTTACAGACACAGGTCTTACTTGCAGATGCTCGATCCCATGCACAACCAGGGACTTAGAACATCTGTTGAGAGCTCGTATGTTGATGCTCATGAACCTTGTTTGGGGACTAGATGTACAAGGCTTTCTCTTCAGTATGCTTCTAAACTTAAATCATTGCCAAAACATCCTGCTCATGACCTGAAGAAAAACATGTCAAGTTGTTTGATGCAAAGCCAAAGACTATTCCTACTTTTGGTCTTTGTATCAAGCAGTTGTTAACTGCTTCCAACATCACTTTTGATGATATAATGGAAACTCCTTCATATTTTATTATTCCACCATGGTATATAAAACCAACTGATATTGTATTTGATCTAGTGCATCTGAAGAAAGATCATACAGATGCACTTGTATACAAACAACATTTCTTGGAAATTAAAGAATAAGTACTGTGATTTCTTTCATGTTTATACTGATGGGTCACAAAATGGTAATGCTGTAGCTTCTGCTACAGTGTTCCCATCTGAAATAATTTCCAAGATATTGCATGATTCGGCTTCTAATTCTCCTGCCAAAATTCAGGCAATTATTTATGCCTTGGAATTTTTTTTAAATTCTCTTTCATCGAAATTCATTATTTTTACACTCACTTTCTTATCTCCAGGCTTTACAAAATATGAAGTCGGAACATCCTTAATTGGGATGGTAATACGAACGTGTGTCTTTTTATCTTCAAAAAAAGAAAAGTGCTTTCTGTTACGTTCCTAATCATGTTGATATTAGGGGCAGGCATAGTTCCATGGGGGGTGCACCCGGTGCACACACCCCTAATTTTTGGGCAACAAATTTTTTTCTTGTAAAACCCTAAGCGACATTACTTCACATGCCCTATATTTTTAGCGTCATAGCAGTTGCACACACACACACACCCCATCCCCCTATATTCACAATTGCTGGAACCTGAGGGGTAATGAAAAGGCATACCTAGCTTAATATAGCTGCCATGCCTGCTTTGAATTTGCCTTGTGTCAATGATTTTAAATTTGTTATCCACAAATATATTTTGTCTAACTGGCAGGATGACTGGGATAATGCGGGTGTGAACAAGCTCCATTCCACAAAGCTAGTCTTGTGATATTGGCAGTCCTATAGAGGGTGAAGGAAGGATGAAGTTGTGTTTTTATATGTGTGTGTGTGTTTACATACATATACATATACACACACACTGTATGTATTACATGTATGTATAAACAGATTTATTTTTAAAACATTTTTATAGTTGACCAGTATATGACCCCCTGTAGTCGAGGATTGTTTTTGTGTGGAGGTGGGGGGTCGTTAAAGAGACAAGCAAACAAGCAAGCGGATCATAATGTATTCCTTGTATTATTCCGCAGTGTCATCGCTTCTTTCCACCAATTGCGAACCGAAAATTGGCTACATGAGACCCACATATTGTATGATGGTCGCGGTATTCTTCAAGCTTTTCTCTTAAGCTTTTGTTACATTTCGCCCTCCGTCTTCTTGAAGCACGGATGTTTCTATCAGGGGTATGTGCCATGGTTCGTTTCAGGATCTCTAGAAGTCCATCTGAAAAAAATAACATACACCCAAACTAAGTTTGTTTTATTTAACGATTAATTTTAATCTTTATCATCAGCTATTGGATCTCAATCATATGGTCATTCTGATATATTTATATAGAGGAAACCCACTGCTGCCACACAGGCTACTTTTTCGATAAGCAGCAAGGGGTCTTTTATATGCACTGTCCCATAGACAGGACAGCACATATGACAGCCTTTGATGAACCATTTATGGACCACTGGTTGAAATGGAAAATAGCCCTAACTGCAAATGGGTCCACTGAGAAGGATTGATCCGACAACTGACAGCTTCACAGGTGGACATGCTACCGTTTGAGCCACATCCTGCTCCTACACCCAAACTTGATTATAAGTTTTACAATTCCAACAATTCTGAAAAAATAACACAAACTTTATTACAAGGACTTTTATTGATTGAAGTTTAATATGATCTAAAATTAATATAACATAGTTTTTAACATTGCAGATTTTTTAGATATAAAGTAAGGTAAATTCCCCACCTAGCACAAAAATAAATATCTGCTATTGGGGGGAAAGGGGTCATACTATGGTTAAAATATAAATCTTTAAAATCTGCATATTGCACTTTAAAAATTATTTCCGTTCCAACCAGTTGTCCATAACTGGTTCATCAAAGGCTGTGGTATGTGCTGTCTTGTCTGTGGGACGGTGCATATAAAAAGATTCCTTGTTGCTTATCGGAAAGAGTCGCCCATGCTGTAGCAGCGGGTTTCCCTAAAAAAGCACATGTCAGAATGACCATATGATTGACGTCCAATAGCTGATGATAAACTAAAAATCAATGTACTCTAGAGGCACCATTTATTAAATAGAATGAACAACTTTCTTTTAAAATGATGGGTTTTTTTTTTTTTTTTAAATTGTCCCCAGATATTTTCGGCAGTGTCTGGGTTGGGGTGCCCTGAGCTCACTGTCTTACAATATTAACACATATACATACATATACATCTATACACATATATAATATGATACTATTGACCAATATATATATATAAATTAAATATAGACATCAATATGGAATATTTAATATAATAAGGATATACAATTTATTTATTTTAATTTTATTTTTTAATTTATTATGATTATTTTTAGTTTTATTATAATTTATTGGTAAAGTGGGGACAGGAAGTTGAAG
>JAULBS010076457.1:0-20127 GCA_032355785.1 Symmetromphalus regularis
GTTCTTGCCCGCAAGTCTTCATCTATTTTAAATAATTCTCACGAAATACTGTTGATGCAAAGCAAGAATCAAAAAATGTGTGGGGTTTTGTTTTTTCGGAATTTACGATAATGTTTATACGATAACCAAAGTGTATACTTTGAAACGTTCTTCCATCATTAAAATTTAGTAATACCACAGTGAAAGATATTTGCAAAATATGAATTCTGACTTATATTTTGTCTTTACTACTCTAACGTAGGTTTCTTAATATGTGGGATTTTTTTTCATACATCTTTCTTTTGTTGACCCAGCGATAGAAATATAACTGTAAAACTCAAGTCAACAAAATACTACTATGTCTATGAATAGTGACCATCTTTCAGTGTCTGTCTTTCTTTGGATAATTAGGAATCTCTTTGAACATTAACAGGTTGCCTAAGGGGGGACTGTTCTTGATTAGTTTTCTAACAAATACTCATCAATAATCTGCAACATCTATCTGCGACTCCCAAAACAAATTTAATCACTGGGTAGCTCTTTAACAGATCGCGTCCTTAGAATTACAGGGTTGTAACTCATATTTTGGTCCAAATTGAGTGATGTGATGTGTGAACTTAGTGTCACATAGTTCTATCTACTGAACTAGTTTGCACGGCAGAATTACACAGTTCCAATTCGCTGAGCGCAGTTTTACTGAGAATAACATAGTTCTAACTGCAACTTTCAGCCTACGGGTATTCAGTTTTCAAAGTTAGGGAACCAATCACATTTTAATTTACCTTTAAGTTAACTCATCAGGGTTCTATTTGTTATATTTCCTAATTAAGGCAGTGAATGATGGGTAATTAGCTTAAATAACATATCTGTTTTAATCAGCCTCAAGGCTTGAAAGGTTTTAATCATCTGAACTAGCTTCTTCAACATCAGTAGATTAAAATCAAGGTAGTCAAACTTCAAACGCGATTTTCTCAAAATGACCAAAATGCCGATTTAGAACCCTTTCATTGTAAGGTCGCGAGATATTTAATATTTGTTTACAATTTCTTAAAAACTTTCATATACCACTGCCTCAGATACATCATTCGCGGAGCTTTGGCTCACTAAAATTGTCGTAAAAACATTTCGTTGTTATATTCTTCTAATCTTTAAACTACCGTGGGTTCAAACTGAATCTTCAAAAGAGTTGACACAGCTAAGTAAGAAAAATAACCCAAGGCGAAATACGAAAATCTTACAAACTAGATATTAATATTCTCAAGATCTAGTACAAATATACACCAAATCAATAGAAACTGGAGACAACTTGTCATTAGTTGATACATTAATCTTTTCCCTAGTATGGATCAAAAGAACTGAATCAAAACATACAGAAATGTCTACTTGACAATGGTGGAAACAATGCTACTTAACATCAGCGGAAACAATGTCCGTGGTAATTGATTTGAGAATATATAGACCAATCCACTTTGTTTTTGATCATGCGGCCATTGATCGAGGAGCAATTGTCAATGGACTAAGTCAATCAGATTGTGTTCAATAAAAGAATAGTAAGACGTTTGTAGCAGGGAAGGATTTAACTGCCGCCCAGACTAAATCGCCTGACCTCTCCTGAACTCATCGGCAGAGTCACGATCTATATCTTTCCTGCAGAAGTCTCTCAGTGCTTTGGGAAATCATTTCCTCTCCGTGAGAAGAAGAACCAGACTGCACATTCCTGTCTGTTTAAGTAGATTGTCCAGCTTGAACAATACTTATTGGAGCTGACGAAAGGGTAAACAGATCAGACTAATTGTGTGCATTGAAATTCTTAATTACTGGCTTCGTGAAGACGTAGTGCTGTATAATTAGGTAGAGAAATCAATAACGCGTTGCTTCCATGGCCTTTGTTTAACCCGTGCCTTTAATGAAAAAACTATACACAGAAACCCGTTCCTTCTTGCATATTATTATATCTGGGTAATCAAGGGATATAGTTGTTCATTTTCATATTAAGACGCTATATTCAGATTACCCTTCTTTGGTTGACAGTAAAGAAAGTTTCTATTTTTAGGACATTGTCGTTTTTCCCATTTATCGTTACGTGTGTTATACTTCATTCTCTTATTTTTTGGCACAGGAGTATCAACTATTTAAAAATGGTTTGATAATAATCTTACACTGATTCCATTTAAAGTAAGGTAGGGAGTACTGGCAAACTTCAAACATTTTCGAAGATATTCTGATTTCAGTATGTTACGCATGTTACATTTTCGTAGATATTCTGATTTCAGTATGTTACTTGTATTACATTTTCGTAGCTATTCTGATTTCAGTATGTTACGCATTTTACATTTTCGTAGCTATTCTGATTTCAGTATGTTATGTGTATTACATTTTCGTAGCTATTCTGATTTCAGTATGTTAATGTATTACATTTTTGTAGAATGGCCGTTTAGAAGTATTTGTCATGTCTGAAAACATTGATTTAGAAAGTGATTTGACCTTATTTTTTATATTTGACATTGATAATTTATTTAATTACAGAAAAGGAATGTTTGCTCATTATTACCAAGCACATTAATTACCATTAGTAATTAAAGGATTATTTGTTTAACAACACTCCATTACAATGAATATTCAATGGATATTAGGTGTCAGACATATGGTGTTTTGCGACTCGTGGCCTTTCAGAGGAAACCCACACTCTCCACATATGCTACTCTTTCCAATCAACATCTAGGGATTATTTATATGCATTTTCCCACAGACAGGACAACACATACCACGATCTTTGATAAACTAGTTGTAGACCACTGGTCGGTGCAAATTGCATACACCTACCATTGAGCCTTAATGAGCACCACTTTGGGTTGGAAACGGTATCAAGATTAAAAAGCTCATACCTCGACTGAGATTTGGTTCAGGTACCTAAAGTAACTAAAATCAACATCAGGGTACTCCCAACAGTAATTTCAGCATTTCATTAATCAAAATTCATTAAGATAAAATGATTAAAATTTCCTTACCATGTACATCTACCCGTATTGTAGTCGATGTGGACCCCGCTGTAGCCGTAACCGCACAGGTGTAGTGCTCGCCGTTGAGGATGTAGTTCACCTTGAACAGGTTGAATCTGGTGTAGAGGTACTGGTCGAGTATCTTGGACTCCAGCAGGGTGATTCTCTTTCCCTGGGGTCCTATCAGCATGATCTCACTCTCGTACGGGGTCGGGAATGCCGCTACTGTACAGTTGAAGATTCCAGGCTGGCCCGGGTTCACACGAATATTGCCGAAGAAAAGAATCTTCGGTTCTGTAACTGTGGTCAAAAGAACAAACGTACGTGAAATATGTTTTTTAAAAAGAAAAGAAAAAAGACCCCCATACATAATGTCGTAAAGTCTATGTTTTAAAGTCCTGACTTAAGCATCAGCTCTGATGACAATCTTAAATGTATCAAAATCCTCACAATTAAATTATAGAGTTCGGACTATATATAATCTGTATAGCTAAACAATACAGACATTTTATATATTCATATTAAACTAATTAATATACCGATTAACAAAACAAGTAAGGAATAATATATAATAAAATATAAAATACCCATATGGTTATACTTGTACCTAAGTGAGAGGCAGTTCCTGAAAATATATTGGGGGCGGGAAGCAATAATAAAATGCTAATTCCTCGGATATTTTTAACGTTAAAAAAAATTAATAATAATTTTTTTTTAAATGTTATTTAAATTGCAAAATATAGGGGCCCAGGCCCCTGACCTCCTAGATCAGCCACTGTAAATACCAATATTCCAGAAGTGAACCTCAGTAGTAGACTGACTATACAGTACTACACGCAATGATGACTAGCTAAAATATCAAACTCTTTATACTTTTTACAGTAAAAATAATACTTCCAAAATGTCTCAAAGTTTCTATAATATGACAGTGAGTGGAGAGATACCGTATCAAAACATAAAATCCATATTTAGTTTTAATATATGCTCGAGTTAAAGTCTATACTGAAGACCATAAACAGTATGCTGAAAACAAACCATTAATGAAAATACACCGTTTGATATGGTGGGAGCAAAAGTAATACAATCAACTCCAAAAATCCAGATATTAAGCTCATGGACAAGAGAAGACAATTGAACTATAGACAGTATATATGGGATGCAGGCAGTCAAATTTCATACAACCCACAGGCACCATGCACTAACATATTAAAGGCATCACTACCACCATGCATTCTGACTTCGTTCTGTGTCAAATAACAGTTCAAATGTGTGCAATAGATGAGTCGTGGTGGAAACTCATTCACACTTATTTTATATCACACGCAGAAACACTTAATTTATAGCAGTAAAACACACAAGAATCAGAAACCCGTCAAATAGCTTGAATTAGTAATTTAGAAACATCTTATCAGTGAAATGGTTAAGAAGACGGGAAATGCAGTAGCGGACCCAGAAGGGGGTCCAGGGAGACAGGAGACCCCATTTTCTAGAATCATTCTTTTTGAAATATATATCACATTTGGACGTCCCCCCCCCACCTTTCAGAAATCCTGCATCCGTGCCTGAACTGGCTCCCATGAAAGGCAAGGAATCGCTGAGTTCCACTTAAATATATTTTATATAGCTCTTATCCTTGTATTGGATATTTTTTATACATAGTACAAATATCACAAACATGAACCCCAGAATGCCATTCC
Organism: Symmetromphalus regularis; assembly: GCA_032355785.1. NCBI lineage: Eukaryota > Metazoa > Mollusca > Gastropoda > Neomphalida > Neomphalidae > Symmetromphalus > Symmetromphalus regularis. The sequence continues at coordinate 4,676 of JAULBS010076457.1, forward strand.
ATATTTGCCTCTTTGAAATGTGATAAAATAATTTCTATTGTTTTGTTAAAAAATACATAATCTCTTCAAACATATGCAAGATGCAAATATATCTTTTCAATCACGATCATTATGTTAATGGTCCTATTTTTTAAAAGACCTCTTTACCTGGTTCACAGTGGGGAGGGTTAAAATATCCTTTTTTGCACTCGCATGGTTCCTGAGGACCTGAGAATCTGTTGCAATGATCTGGATTCTTGCAGTGACATTTCTTGTTGCAGGCCCAGCCGTAACGGTTGTTAGGACAGGCGGACGCTGCAAAACATTCCACACGTCACAAAACACATAAGCATGCTGTGCTGCGTAGTTCGTAGCAAAAACATGCATCCTAAATATATTGTACACTCATTCACAGAAGAGATATTTGGGGAAAGAGTATCGAGAGGTACAATCCATCCATGGCCGGATTTGCAAAGGGGGAACTTGCCCCGTGGCCCCATGCATGAGAGCCTCTAGACTAAGGACTTCCATTATTTTTAAAAAATGTAATAATTATAAAATTAGTTCTATTCATTGATTTTAGTTCGATTTTTTTATTTTTCGTGTAATTTAATGTCTATAGTGAGGGATCCTCGAACTTGAAGTGCCCTAAGGTCTAAATCCGGTCCTGGATCCATCAAAAGTATCAATTTACTCTAAACGTTCATAACATCTTATACAGTTTGTCACATTTTTTTTTAAATTAAATAAATTCAAACACCATTATATGAATAATGATGTATTATAATTATACCAAAAACAATGTTGAAGTCCAACATAACTTGTAACCATGAAGAGCCTGCTTAAACAGTTAAGTGATTGAAGAATTATGATGAAAGAGAAATGAGAGTTCTGACGTGATGCGGGTAACCAATCAGGGAGTCGAGCTCCCGGCTCCATCCTTAACAATAGGCTCCCCTGAGGCAGAACACTCATTTCTCTTTCATCATACCTAAACACAATGTCCATAAAATAGCAGCCCTAAGTTCAGTTTTATATACATAATTCCCATATTGCCAGAATCGAGATGAGGAAAAACAAAACATTTGTAGTAAAAATGATGAATTGTGATAGAATGAGATTAAAATGTAGTGACATCAGGTATTCGCAATATTCGTATCTCCTGCACAAACTGCATTATCACCATGAACAGTTACACTGATACAAATTTATAATGTCGAAACGAGGCACTGCATCAGACATCACTGGAGTTAGTTGTGTGGCGTATACTATTTATATATTATGATAAGTATTTATTATAACACATGATTATTTTTGTAGAAGTAATGATAAGCTATTTATTGAAGACCAAAAGTTATTATTTTCTTTTATCAATAAACATTCAATTGTACCACCTTCGATTATTTTTGTGAAGCTGATATCATCAACAAATGAACTATTGCTGTACAATTTATCATTGTTTTTATATCAGGTATCTGTAATAAGAAAGCAAAGTGATGATGTTTTGTTGTAAGTTAACCACTAGCTGTTTCTGGGGTATTTTGGGCCTGTAGCCTTAATATTGTATACACTTGTTGTTGTTGTTGTTGTTGTTGTTGTTGTTTATGGTATGCTTGTAAAGGATGTCGACATCGTATTTAACAACAACAAAATAAACATTTAAAAAAATACTTATGATATAGCACTACAGTTTGGTGAATAGAAACGTGCTTCGTGGAGAAAAATCTAAAACTACAAACTACATATCATATGCATGTAGATTGGGTTGGGATAATGAAATGATGCCGATTCCATTGCAATCTGAAACTGTTACGGACAATGCGATTCACTCTAGAAGGCAACATACTAAGGAGTCACGTACGTGTTTGATAGCCAAAATCTCCCTAGAAGGTAACGTATTAAGGAGCTACGTACCTGTTTGACAGTCAAAATCTCCCTACAATGTAACGTATTAAGGAGCTACGTACGTGTTTGACAGTCAAAATCTCCCTACAAGGTAACGTATTAAGGAGCTACGTACCTGTTTGACAGTCAAAATCTCCCTACAAGGTAACGTATTAAGGAGCTACGTACGTGTTTGACAGTCAAAACCTCTCCAGCCGGTGGCGCACCCTGACTTGCACATCCCCAGAATGCTGTCACAACTCTCTGACCGGTCCCGACAGTGACACTCCTTGGCACAGTTGTGTCCAAACCTTGACGCTGGACAGTCTAAAAATAAACCATAATAGACATAATTTATGTTAATATATGTAAGATTTGGCGATTTCAAGACATATAAAATTAAAGTATAGGAGCATAGCCAGAAATTTAAAAATTGTAAGCACAAGATGGCTGTGTGTGACAAAGGGCAGCGTGGTGTAGGCTTATTATAAAAGATTTAGTATGGAAAAAATATGACACTTGAGAGAAATTGTTCGCACGTGCTTACAGAGCGACAATGTAGCAACGCCCCTGCACGAAATTTCAGATAAATACATGAATCATGATGTTCATTGTTGAATTAGAAATATAATACAAAGTTTCGCAAAATTAGCTGTCATTTGTAATGTGTTAAATGAAACCTGAACATTTATTAAAAATGTATTATGATGAGTCATAGTATGTTTTCATATTGAGTTATACTGAGCAACAAAAGACATAACATTTTGGAGATATTGTAACATAGCACATTTGATGACAGTCTACTATTTTTCAATATATTACATCATCTTGATACCGGCTCTGGTTGTGTAGTGTTTAAGCTGTCGGACTCATGGATGATAGGTTCTGGGAACAATGTTTAGTAGAGGTATGTGATTTTTAATCTTGATACCGGCTCCACCCCTGTGTGAGTGCTTCACAAGGCTCAATAAGTAGATGTACGGCACTTGCACCGAGCAGTGGTACAAAAAAGGTCGATGGATGTGCTACTATGTCTGTGAGATAGCGTTTATAAAAGATCCATTGTGCTAATTGGAAAGAGTAGCCTAGGTGGCAGTTGCGAATTTACTCTAAAATACCATATCTGACACCTAATAGCCGCTGAATAAACAATATGCTTGGGTGTCGTTAAACAACCATCCTTTCCTTTTACTTGATCTTGATAATCAATGGCATTGCCATGTTTTATTTAACGACACCTCTACAGCACATCGATTTATTAACTTATCATCGGCTATTGGACGTCAATCATGTGGTCATTCTGACATATGTATTTAGAGTAAACCTGCCCTCGCAACACAGGCTACTCATTCCGACAAGCAGCAAGGGGTCTTTTATATTTACACCGTCCCACAGACAAGACAGCACATGACACGACCTTTGATGATCTAGTTGTAGACCACTATTTGGAAAGGAAAATAGCCCAAACTGCAAATGAGTCCGCTGAGAATGATCGATCGGACGACCGACCGGTTCACAGGCAGACATGCTACTGTTAGAACTAGATTCCGCTCCAATCAAAGACAAAGATTATGTGTTTATTGCGCTCAGGCCGTGTTCTACGGTATATGAGGACATGTACAATGGAAGGACATTGTTAACAGGAGCAAAAAATGACACACATAATAAATTTAGAAGCACAGATATAATACAAATCAATGACATTGCCATAATAACATGCTAATAGCCGGCCGCCTAAAATGTCTGGACGAACAACTCTTTTTGACAAGCATTGTGACCCTTAACTCCCAAATTGATATTATTTTTTTTTAACTTCAAATCTCATTTTATCTACACCACTTTAAAATTGCTTTTTGTGACCCCACGACATGCAAATACACTGTCATAGCTTAATCTATACGTACTGCAGTTTTTGATATTGCAGTGTTCCCATCTGACTCGATTGTCTGAAGTGTAGCACCACGGCTGCGCGGAATCGGCTGTAGTCCTGCAGTAGTTGTTTGGAAAGAATCGGTCAGGGAAGTCTCGCTCTTTGTATGTATGCTGGTGCGGGATCTGAGAATCCCAGCGTTGACAGATGTACAGGCTTTTCGTCACAGACTTCGTGCCCATGTAGTTCCTCTTCTGGTCATTATAGTAACAACTGTTGGCTAAAATAACAGAATTAATGGTTAGTATAGAGAAAATATGTATTTATCAGTTATTCATAATGTAATGAAATGCAGGATCAATGAGATTACTAAACGAGGTTCTGTTGGATACCGTTTGTATCAGTACCGTAGGACGCATTTTCAAAGTGTGAGAGTGTAGTGGTAGTGGAGGGGGAGGCTCATTTTTATGGGTGTAGAAAATGTGTTGTGCGAAACCGCGAGCGTCGCAGAAATCTTTACCCGAAATAAAAACTGGCAAAATAAGTAGAGGGCTGAGCTCCCTCCCTCCCCCAGCCCTCCGGCTCCAACGGGCCTGTAAAGTATAACGACTGTATTTTTAATATACACTTAGCTTTTCACTAGGTTCTCAATAATACATTTACTGAAACCTCCCTAATAATCACAGATAACAGTTACATGATGGTGATTAGCTGTTCAGAATCAGTTTGTTACAACTGTGTACACATTTGCAAATTTGCTCATACATTTTTAATATTATTTTGAAATAATTCATGAATGTTTCAACGCCAAACAAAAGAAATGGTTCTAGTTACATATTTTTACTAACACGAGAAGTTTTTGGAGTGATCGTTTATAAACAGGTTGATATATGTGTATTTGTGTCACGAAGTGATTTATATCTAAAGTGCCTTTTGTTTTTACATATAAAGAAACCTTCACAACCGGTTCTGATAGCAGTTACTGAACAGAGGACCTGGTTAGGTTGTAATTCATGAGTAATGATAACCAGTGAAACGCTCGTTAGCACTCACAATATCTGTTACTGAACGGATCGTAATCACTGTTAAAACGATTCATGTTTTGTGCAAATATATCAATTTGACCACGATAAATTCTTTGTGTGATTTTCTTTGTCTTAAAGTAAATGGTATTCAAGTTGACCAAACTGAACTCCTGCAAGATAATTATGTTCAACAAATTAAAGTAAAAAAAAGTAAAGTTTGTTTTATTTAACGATGCCTCTAGAGCACATTGATTTTTATCTTATCAGCGGCTATTGGATGTCACTCGTTTAGTCATTCTGACATATGTATTTAGAGGAAACCCGCTGCCGCCACATTGGCTACTCTTTCCAATAGACAGGACTGCATATACCACGGCCTTTGAATAACCAATTGTTGACTACTGGTTGGAACGGAAAATAGCCAAAACTGAGGTCCACTGAGAAGGATCGATCCGACGACCGACCGACCGATTTACAGGCAGACATGCTACCGTTTGAGCTTTTCCCGCACCTTTCAACAAATTAAGTTCATACAGTACAGTAAGTTCACTGCCCTTTAATTGTCGGATTGTACTAATTGCGTTTACAGTACTATACTAAGTAATTATTTATTACATTGGCGGTGATTTAGTTTGTTTAGTCGTTACTGTTCTTGGAATTTAGCCTTGTTGGTATGTGTTGCATTGTACCAAATCATGTTATCCTCAGCTCAGAGTTCGAGGTGCATATCCGAAATGAATGAAACCTCAGCTGTGATTGGTAGATATATGAGGCAGTGGGTATTTTGTAAATACTAAGGCATATACCCTGTAACTTAATTATCTTTTTCAGCAGAATACTTATTATATCAGTGACACTTGGTACTTGTTGATACCTGTGGTGGTAAAAAAAAATGCAAGTGGCACTTTGTGCGGAACTGAGGGTATCTAATGAAAACACCCTGTAAGTCGTTAAAATGCTAGTTAATGACAGGTGTCACACCGTATATGCGATAGCGGATCCAGGGGATAGTGGGTCCAGGGAGTGCGGACTCTCTTCCTTTCTAGATTTAAAAAAGATATATGTTTTGTTTTCGAGTGGAAATTATGAATTAACCATTTTTCCCCAGTCCTATTCAAACACCAAATTTGGACGGCCCGCCCTTTCAAAAATCCTGCACCCGCTCCTGATATGCGTATACTGGTCCAGTGGTTTGAAACGTTGCTTCTATTACTTTTATTAAGAAATGTTACTATGGTCATCAGTGGGATTTTATTTGGTCCAATGAGTGATACCTATAAATGTCTATGTTACTGCATCTAACAGTATTTAGTAACTTCGTGTAGTCTGTCATCGTTATCTCCCTTTGGGAATACTGTACCACCTGATCATAGCTTTAGTCACAATCATGATCTTTAGAGTTTGCTCTCTTTGAAGAATGAGTTTGTGACCACAGGGAGCGTACTTGAACAGTTTACCGAATTAACCAGGTTAAAGATGTCCTTATCCATGCACTTGAGGTAATCTTTAAAACGAATGCTTGATTACACTACAGTCGAACCTGATATAAAACAACAATATAAAATATTCTTTTGATTGCTCATTGGTTCTACAAGGGTGTGTAATTGAGACTGTACATGGAAACTACTGTTAACGACGACCACTTTTTGTTGGTTTCCTTTAGTGGGTGTTATAAAAAGGTTTGATTGTACTTTCAGTGACGAATCTAGGAGCCCAAGAGACCCTGCTCCCCTAAATTCAGAGATTTAAATAAATTTGTTTTATTATTATTATTATTATTATTGTTGTTGTTATTTTAACATTAAAGAATCAGAGGAACCGGCATCATATTATTGACCCCTCCACCAATGGATTTTCTGGACCCGCAACTGACGGTATACGAAACTCGTATTTCCACTTCAGTTGAAATTTTCTATAAAATTCATCTTTTATAATAACCGAATATCGATAAAAGTGTCTTCAACGCATCCTTTTCGCGTTCAAATACAGTATTTCAACACTTTTATTTAGGCAATCAGTCGATAAACACCAGACTGTGACTGTAAAACTTTCACGTCTGGCTCGCAAACTCTTAATGCACGTAATAATACGTATTATGTCAGAATAGCTTTTCGAAGGAAATGTTTGGCGCCTGTGACGTCATCTTCGGGACAAGAAAAAGATCAGCGTACTGACTTACCGGTAACTTTTGAATGCAGTACTATTTTAATACAATTTTTGTTTTCCTTTTAAAACAATATTAAATCATTTCATTTAACCAAACTGTTTTATGTATTAATTTATAATACTATATTCTGTATAACAGAAATTGTTATTTATTCATTTATCTTTAAGCTTGCACAAAAGTGTTGAGACTAACATCAAGGCAATTTCATACAAATTACATAATGAGCCTTTACTAAAGTCTGGACATTAAAAGTGCTATTAGCAAGTTCATTGTTTCTGATGGTTTACTGGGTGATCTTTATAAAGAGGATGTACTTTTTTTTTTTTTTTGTTATTGTTGTAATCTGTTTTTTTTTCGATTTTTTTTTTTTTTTGATTTGCATAGTATGTTTGTAAAGGTATTTGAATATTTCATGCCATACCATTGGTACAAATGTATAAAGCTTTATTCCAATATTTAATTGTTTAAACCAGCCAAGCAAACAAAGTCCTAATCACGAAAAGCATGCTTATCATTAGAAACGGCTTTCCAACATGTACGCTGTTTCTTTTACCTGTACTTTCTCCTGCACGTCGTTTCACGATTTGAGTAAGCTAATTACACGCACTGGAATTAAACAGTCATCTTAGACGAAAATAGTCAAGACTTTGGCAAAAAAACACCGTGTGCTTCGTGTTATTCATTTAAATGCTTAGATTTTCAAAGCTGTTTTCTTTCATTTTCATTAATTGGAATTTAACTTCAAGAAAACATTACAGTCAAACCTGCACAGACGGATCCACTAGAAGGGGTGTAAGGTATTAGAATCCGCCCTTTGACCACCAATTTTTTAATTGTTACAGTTTTAATGAGGTCTTATCTTTTGAAAACCTCCTTTCAATTTTAAATTGATTTAAGCTACCCTTAGATCCCTCTTTTAAAATGACTGGATCCGTCCTTGTAACCGATTTATAACAATCACAAAAAGATCCTATTAAAAACGGAGGTAATTATTTTCATGCTTATATCCAACTGAGGTTCAAATACGCTGTCCTTGACAAACAATTCAACTTCTTTTGCTGTCTGTCCAAAATAGAGGTAAGTTTTGGAAGGAGAGACGAAACCCGCTTCCGCGACTTTTACCGATAATCAGCTAGGGATATTTTATATGCAGTATACCATAGACAGGATAGCATAAACCATGGCCTTTAATAAACTAGTTGTGGACTACTTTTTCTGACACAGTAACATTATGTTATAATGTTTGGATTCAGGCACCGCGGAGTGGGAGGGTGCGGATGGCAATGGTCCTCCCCCCTCCCCACTTTTTAGCGGACAACTAATTAAAACACTAAAACAATGTTTTTGCAGAATAAAAATATTTTCAAACTCTGTGACAAAATAAAGTGGCCGAAATCCGTAGTGTTTTTTTAAGAAGGAGAGGGTTCCTGCAGGAACGCTGCTGCCCTTCGGTCACCTATTTTTCAGTGTACCCCATTCCACTCCCCATTCCACACACACACTTTCAAATGCATTCCGCTGGCCCTGAGATTGATGACAGTCCTATCTTAGTTTTTGTCAAAGTAAAGTAGAAAACACTGGATGAACTTGAAACAATTTCTTGAATATTTAGATTGTATTATGATACAGGACACCTAATATCTTTGCGCGGAATGAGCTATTAAAATTTTACAGAAATTTCAGACCAGCCATGTGGCTCTGTGGTAGTTACGATCCTATAGATGTCGATTATACTAGGACTAACTGTAGATGTCTTAATGTAATTACTAACAACCACTGATGCGAGACGGCACATGGCATCAACGTTACAAGAGCTGGTCTGTTAATACTTGGAATCTTCAATACAGATTCTGTCTTCAAAGGTTAGTGTGAATAAAAGCCAGCATTATATTATCAATATATTATCACCCACGTCGACCTGACAAGTATTATGTTTCTCACAATCAGTTGCAGACGAGAGATGAAAAAAAACTGTTTCTGCTCTTTTCTTTGATACTTAAATGATGTTCCTACTCAAAAGAAATGTGGAAATGAGCTTTTGCAAACTGGATGACTAGATTTGAGAAAATCAAGTCTGAAGCTTTCATTGTTCATTGTGGAGTTTTAAACATTATTTATTCAACTTTTGGGAGCAAATTAGTGCAAAGTTTAATGCTTTAAGACTACAATTTTGCCAAAAAAGTGAAAACATCCAGATAGACTTACACAGCTGACAGCCTGGTCCCCAGTAGCCATCTTTACATCCTGATGCACAACTTCCGTGGATCTTGTTGCAGACTTCAGAACCTTTACAGCGACACCGGAAGCGGCACATGAACCCAAAATATCCATCCGGGCATTGGCTATGTAGAGTTTTCAACCCATCTAAAATAAACAAAACATACAATATATATTTTATTCACTAGCAAAATAGACTTGTATTATTGTCACGAATCACTACAAAACCAGCAATAGAGAATATTATAATCACTTTTTACACAGCATAAGGTATAACACAGGCCCTTAGGAGCCTGTATTTATTTTGAGTATAGATTTGCGGTTTCGCCTAACACATTTTAAACACATATAAATTAGCCCCCCCCCCCACCTCACTTTGAAAAATGAGCCCCCGCCACTTTCAAAATCCGTCCTACGGGCCTTAACAGAAAGGAAATGATAGTTTGTTTTAACGACATCACAGCACATTGATAAATTAGTAGCTATCAGGAGTCGCTCAGCTATTTGTGACGCATGGTTGATAGAAGAAACCCGCTACCGACACAAAGACTATTTCCGATTAGTAGCAAGAGGTCTTATAGAGGCACTTGCTCAGTTAGGACGGACGTACCAAGGTCTTTGTAACACCAGTCTTGAAGCACTGGCCGGAACAAGATATAACCCAATAGGTCCACTGAGATGGCCTTATGGATTACGTAAAATGAAATGCTTATCTTGAAAAAGTATTTGATAATCTGTGAAATTAATAGTTTAGGCAAATTTTCTATTCTCTGGGGGGGCCTGTAATAACGATATCTTCGCATGACAGCTGAATGCAGCGTAATTCATTTGCGAAGATAAATTAATAAGATATAATGTTGCAAGTCCCACAGCGGCCATCCAGGTAATGGAATATATTCCACCTGAGTCTGGGGCCCACTGTCTGCTCAGGTTTATGTATCGCGTTCCATCGATTAACGGATAATAAAACGGTTTACGAGTCTTAATGGGACCACGTTGTCAGTGTGGACGAGGCGTGCTCGGGGTGGCAAAGACAGTAGTGCATTGATTCGTAATTTAAATGCTCCCATGAAAGCGAATCAATCACATTTATTGTCATCAGATCAAACCATACATTCTACTAATCAAGATATGTTTAAGTGTTGTGGGATACATCGCGCATGTAAGAAGTGTGTTGTAGAGGATAATGGTTATGTGGTTCCAGTGATTTAAGCACTACATGCAGAGAATATGCATAAATGTAATAGTTTTCGCAGTTGGTAATATCCATCTCGTAATTTGTTTTCTCGTGAAATGGTTTGTGGATATCTGGTATCCTCCACTCGCAGCGACACGAATTCCTGACTAATGATTTTAGTTGGTTTTTTTTAGAAATGCTTATAAATTTGAAACTACGGGTCAGGTAAAAAGGTTTTAACGACATCGCATCCACTAACTATTTGGTGTAGTTCTCCCTGGAAAATCTTAGGTGCGTCAATGTGATTACTCTCAAAAAGGGAAAGTTTGTTTTATTTAACGACGCCTCTAGAGCACATTGATTTTTATCTTATCATCGGCTATTGGACGTCAATCATATGGTCATTCTGACATATTTCTTTAGAGGAAACCCGCTGCCCCACATAGGCTACCTTTTCCGATAAATAGCAAGGGGTCTTTTATATTCACTTTCCCACAGACAGGACAGTATATACCACAGCATTTGATGAACCAGTTGTGGACCACTGGTTGGAAATAGCCCAAATTGCAAATGGGTCTATTGAGAAGTCAGACATGCTACTGCTTGAGCTACATCCCACTCCCCGATTACTCTCCAAAGCTAAGAGGTCTAAGCTGTTCCAAATAAAATGTATTTCAATATTTTGACAAACACCATGATGAAACACCATGTGAACATATTTGATTTTTATATTATTTATTAATATTTGTTAAAACAATACAAAAAGACGTGGTTTTGGGACAACTGGTCAGAGTAAGCCGGGCCGGCGCAGTCTGTGGGGAAGGGGGGGGGTATTTGCCCTAATAATCTGCGACGCCCTTTTTTTGTAACAATATTTACATTTCGTTGTATGTGCCCTTTAAATGGCGCTCCTATTCAGTCTTGCCCTCCCCCCACCAATATTTAAACGACTGTCTAAGATTAGTAACTCAAACCCCTGCCTTTAATCCTCCATTTTTTTTCCCCTTTAATATGTGATTTTTAACCCATTTTCGACCACCACCTTTTTTCAATATTAAATCTCTTCAGTCTCTCTTTCCGACCGTCTTTGAAACCTCGTGGAACCGCCCTTGTGTAAGTGAGATGAACTAATTTACGTTAGAAATCAAGTCAAACCGACATCTACACCTGTAACCACCATTCCATATTCACGTCACGTACAGACTGCCAATGACATGAAATTAAATCTTACGACCATTTTCACAGATAATCAAATTCTATGTCCCGGAGTCGTTTCACAAGCACGACGTTCTGGAGAGTACTTTCGGCCTCGGGAGATCGTTTAATACAATAAATCTACTACCTCGAGTAACAGACATTAATTCTCATTTCCTGCCCATTGTCATGTGTTTTAATATCGTGTATTTTATTAAACTGTCGAATCACCAGGACACTTGTAGAGAATCGGAATAATAATCAATGAAAGGAAAGAATTGTTTGTTTAGGTGTCCAACATATGGTATTCTGTGACTCATTGTTATTAGAGAAAATCATCTATCGCCACATACGCTAATGTTTCGGATTAGCAGCAAGGGATCTTTTATATGCGCTTTCCTTAGACGGGACAGCACATACCACGGCCTTTGATAGACCAGTTGTGAACCATTGATCGGTGTCAGTGGCTTATACCTACCCACTGAGCCTTTCCAGAGCACTCACTCTGGGTTGGAGGAGATATCGAGATTATAAATCCCATGCATCAACTGAGATTTTATCCTTCTACTTATAAATTTTGATTAAAATGTATTTCTTAACAACGCAAAGGTAAAGAGAGTAAGCCTGTGGCTGTTGGCTGTAAAACAGGTGTTTGTAGCACATGGACTTTCTGTGCCGTATTAACCCATGGGCGGGCCTCTAGTCTTTGAGGTACTTCGGGTCCCTATCTGGTAACAGTGCCTCGGTAAACAAAATGAGAGGCCCCTAATACCTGCGGGGCCCATAGGCTTCAGCCTACTCAGCCTTATATCCTTATGGATAACACGGCACGGTGGACTTTGGAGGAAATCAGCTACAGCTACATAGGTTACTCTGTCCTATGAAAAGCAAGTGGTCTTTTACAAGCGCTTTCCCACAAAAAGGACATAACAGGCAAGGGTGTTTTTTTGCACCAATTGTGGACCACTGGCGGGAAGAGAAACAATCCAAATGGCACCGCTGGAAAGGTCGATCTCACTACCCGTGGTATCTCAGACGGCTGCTCTGCCTCTTGAGCTAAACTCTGCTCATTATCGATAAGAAAACAACGACCTTGGCCAGTAATTTGTAAGAACATAAATATTTGGTCAAAGTCAATCCTTGTTAATGTCACCATACGGTAGATGTAGATGTTTTGCCTGGGGACACTAAATAATGGTCGTTGGTGAAGTAGGCTTGGTAAAGTTGATTACAGCGACTGCCACCGTCGTATACTCTACAAAGTGGCAGCCTAAGAATTGCGAGTGTGTAGCATAGATGGTTAGTCGTATGGCGAACCTCTTGCTATTTTGGTAACCAGAAATTATATACTGGTACTTAAGCAAAAAATAAAGTATGCATGTGGAAATAGTTTTGTTTCATGGTGTGGTCATTGTAATGGTCCATTGGCAGCAAACAATTTGTAATATTACTGCTCACACACACCTCCTCCTAAATGGTGTGGTTATCTACCGGTTATTGTAGAATTTCTGCCATGAATGTCGTCTGGTTTATGAAATAAATGACTGTTGATTACAAGCATACTTTCTTTATTGGTTGAGTATATGTGAAGCAGACGACAATCATTTCACAAATAGGTTGTCATTAAAATGATGTCTGATGCAACCTTTTGTTTTATATTGTTCATGTTTTTATTATAATAATTTTTAAAATGTTAAACGTAAGAATTCCACAATTACACAGTTTGTTGTTTTTCGTTGTTTTTTGTTTGTTTTGTTATTGTTGCTGTTGTCAGTAAAAGCAGTACATCATGAAATACTCTATTTGCTATTCAGATATTGTTTTCTTGAATTCTCTTCTTCAGAACCAAAAGGGTGTAAATCTGAGTTTGGCAGTTACTGGTATCACTGAATGCCCCTAAGTGAGCTGCATCTGATGCATAAAGGGTATATGTAGGTTTCTTAAGCTATTCCACATTTATCTTGAAATCAAAAGATATTCCCCATAAAACTTGTGTCTAGATGAGAAAAAACATTTTGGCCCTTTTTTCCACTAGCTGTTACCCCAACTTACACCCTTTTGGTTCTGATGCAATGAATTATTCCAGAGATAAAGTTCTTAGCACTATTTATCGTTGTTAGGATTCTGTTAAAATCTGAGAGTTGCCCATCTACTGTGCAAGTGGAAAGACAGACATGCGCTGGTAGCACGAACATTGACTCTATGCCACACCATCACACCACTTCTGTAGTGGATTCTATGGGTCAACTCGTGCATAAGGTTCCTATTGGTGACCGGAAAAGAAAGAATCTTTGGACTAACACTAAACCAGCCAGACATTAGCAATTACTAACATTTTAATTGTAAGTAGAATGGAAACGAATGGGCCGTGATCTTCGTGAAAAGGCTCAAGTGTTTCCGGACCACATCGAGTTTTACACTCTGAATGAAGAGGAATTAATCAATCATCTGTCAGGGTGTGCAACTGGCAGCACTCAGCCATTTGCAAATTACAGTGATTTTCATTTATTTATAAATCACACTGGCTAAGACAAAAATAGAGTAAATTCAACCACAAATAATTGGAACAACTCGGGCACATGTGTCTTCCAGAAGATTACAAATTACTTATGTTCAAACTTCGTTAAGTGAGATGCTGTATTACTTAAAGGTTACAAAGAAAATGTCAAATCTTTTTTCAAGATGATATACAAAACGACAGAAACTTAACTTGTATAACAGTTGTACATAGATTTAACTTTAACTTCGGTTTATATTCAGGTATATTTCATGTTCGTCTCATGTTTCTTTAACATATGCATTACTTTTGTTCAGAATGGATGAGGCTCATGTAACTTGGAAAATATCTTTAAAATAATTATATTCCCTATTCCATACTCCTAATTATACATTTGAAGACGTCAAAGCCAAAACGATCATGGTCACATTGAAGTCAAACTAAGAAAAATTAAAATGAATGAAATCACTTTGTTTTGCCATAGGCAGACATTTTTGGACTTTGTATTTAAGGACTCTGATCGTTGTGTATGTATAAGGACATTTGAAAACAAGCCTCTTCATACGCAGTTATAGATGGCAGTATCAGGTCAAATTATGGAAATTTGTATTCCTGATCGTTTTGCTGGTGACGTCTTTATTTTATTACGGCATGTATGTTACTTGTATACCGTTTAGAATTATTTGGTTTGAGTGTATTATGTTTCTGATATGTTCTGATTAGTGATATAGTGGGCTAGAAGGTGATAGTACTGTCGTGTGTTGAGTTGAGGTCACAGCAAAGGGTTGACTATAAAAACTCAACGGTATGCCGACACTTTAATTTTTTTATACATTTTATTTTATATGTGAGAAATCTGCAAATTCTAGCACTGATCCCTTGTCCGAGCGAGCATGCATCAACAATTGCATTGATTTGATGTTACCTTGCAGTGACCTCGACCAGTTAGTTGATAGCAATTGTTCCAATTTAACACGAGTTACGGGTCCTGCTCAACGACCTTATATTCAAAGCGCTGATTAGAAAGGACCTCGCGTTTTCTGAGCAGCGATATAACGAGATTGGCGCTTGTCTATAACAGTATTATTGCTAACCGAAAGCAATGAAATGTTGAATAAGCCGTCATCCCCGTTGTTGTGTGGAGACAAACCTGCCCGCCACCTTGCCTTGATTGACTTGTCCATTGAGCTGTCAACCAAGATGAAATCACCAGAGATCTACAAATCAGGTTTGACAGTTTACTTAGAGACAGTCACGTTAAGAAGTGAGTTATTGATGAAGTCAAGGCTACGATAGGTACTAACATGCAGTCTGAGATTGGGTTAACCTAATGGTCACATCATTGTATAAATGAGAACCTCGTGAAACCCAGAGTGAGTGTTCCGCAAGGCTCAGTGGGTAGGTGTATACCACTTACACCGACCAGTGGTCCACAACTGGTT
>JAULBS010076467.1:0-20121 GCA_032355785.1 Symmetromphalus regularis
TAGTCTTAGGACATTGGACCCGGGGGAGGCGGGTCCGAACCAAATTGGATGTGGACCCGTATAAAAAATACTTCACCAACAGTAAGTGCCACACCCAGACATACACCCTTCTGGTTCTGAAGCAACGTGTTGGTTTATTTTCCAGTACCTAATAACTAACAAGTATTCAAGGCCGATTAAGTGAAACACGAACTGCTACAATTGGACAAGTAATAGCTGACTAATCGAATATGGACTGTAGAACTGATGAATCTGGAATGGATTTGGTAGAACGAGTGATATATTTCGCGGATTCTTGTCAATAAAGTATTAGAGATGATATGGTTATAAGGTATTATGTGTTGAAAACTGCATCCTTCATGCGTGCTAATTACCAGTAATCTGAAAGTTAAAAAGGCACATGTTTAAACTCATTTCTCTGCCCATGTACACAAAAGTGAAAGAGAAGAGAAAAGAAGCAGGCACGACGTAAGCAAGCAAGGGCGAAAATAGTTTCCTGAAAGAGGGTGGGTGGACGGAACATAGCCTTGTCCAAAACTTGGGGGACGGACCATCCCGCTGCCCCCCCCCCCTCCCTCCACCCAACATTATAGACCACTTGGGTACTTCGGTATATTTGCGCTAAGACAACATGGTTAAGTGTTACACTGATACAATAAAGAGAAATACTGGTAAAGATTATTATTCAAGTATTTTAATTTCAAATTTTTTAATCTAAAAGTGGGAGGGATAATTATATAGGTATCGACCCTGTCCAAAGGGGGGGGGAGTGTCCCCCCATTCCCCACACGATTGACACTCCTGCTTCTAATCTACCTGTCCGTGTTTATGTTAATTGATTAATGAATCATCCTATCACAACACCATCTATTAGTTCCAAGTAGCAGCAAGTCATCTTTTATATGCACTTCATTAAGCTATCTTCTGTGTTCCATCACTTTAATACTAATGGCTGTCATACATGTATGTTTGTCCCAATAGCCGATGTTTATTTTTGTGCTGGGGTGGGGGTCATTAAACCTACAAAAGTGATATGTTTGTCTTGTTTGTCGGAAAGTGGACATAAATGATCCTTTGCTGTGGTGGCACAGTGGTTAAGCTATTGGACTCATGTCTAGTAAGTACAAATGTAAGGGATCAAATCTAAGTCATGCCATTTTTAATCTCAGTAACGGCTCCTACCTAGAGTGAGTGCTCCACAAGGCTCAGTCGGTATGTATATACCACTTACACCGACCAGTCATCCACAACTGATTTATCAAAGGCTGCGGTATGTGTTATCCTGTCTGTGGAATAATGCATAAAAAAGTTCCCTTGCTGCTTATCGATAAGCATACCCACATTAGTATGGCGGCAGCAGGTTTTGTATCTCCTACTAACATTAAGATTATACCATGTTGTTTCTATTTATAGCACCCGGGCAGTATACAAAATGCAAAAAGGGTGCCCTAATTAGAGTACCAGACGACATTTTATAATACATTTCAAAAACATTATCTGCTGGCCAGTGGGAACATTTTATACATACACCGGCAGGAAACAAATCTTTTCACAGGGGATATAGTAAACAGTTACACCAGGCAAAAAATGGTGTCTTGTTCAAAAACATCACCAGCCGAATTAACAAAGTCTGTTTTTCTCTTACACGTGTGTGAAAGTGTTAACCGCATGTGTTTAATGAAAGGTAGGTAATTGAAAGGGCATTTGGAATACGGAAACAATGTTGTCCATGTGTTGAATTAGGCACTCGGCTGATATGCTTACGGATTATACGTTATTCATTGCAAGTTGGCAGCCAGTTTTACTATTTTAAGGGCGCTATTTCTCATGAAAATGGGGAGGGGGGAGGGTCACTTATATTAGCGGTTATAAACAGAAACAATACAGTATATCAGTAATACTGCAATGCATTTAATGAAACCTAACAGCTGGTCATTGAACAAGATGACCTTGGGTGCGGTTAATCAATGAATCATTCCTTTCTTTCTCAATATGCACTTTCCACAAGACAGGACAGATGCCAGTGCATGCCAAAGCCATTCATACACTATTCACAGAGCTCTGGCTGCAATGGTAAATGTCTAAGGACAATCTACTATTGATTTACCTTCCATATAACATTTAAGAGCAGGTTTCTTTACATGTTTATGATGAAGCTCAAAAGAAAGCATACCAAATGTATTTTGACAAAAAGCAAAAACAGCAAAGGAATAACATAAATAAAAAAATAAAAAAATAAACAGCAAATTAATTAAAAAAAAACAATAATTATAATCTCCAAACCACGGTAATAATAGTCAGCAATGACATGATTTTTAGATTATAATCGATGCTTTTATTCAAATTATGGCTTTTTTGTTTTTGTTATTTTCACAAATCAGCTCAGCCTATGATTATAAATCTTTTAAATGCCATACTTGGATAGTGTCTTAACTGTTCCATGGTATTTGTAAGGTGTTAAAAGTCTCCAGACTTTATGGAAACCTAATAGTCGTAGACCACAGGATGGAATGAGAAATAGTCCAATGAGGTCCACTCCTGTGGAACAATCAAACTAACAACCCATCACACCTAAGATAGGCACTCTACCTCTGAGCTACATCCCAATCCAGAAAGTCTACATTTAAGACCAAACTTTATGAGCACAGGACAAGTAGGCTTTCTTTCAATCGACTCAATAAACACGTAAAATACAAATATACTCAAACAAAAAAGAAAGTAAAGTAAAGTTTGTTTTATTTAACATGTACAGCTTGTAATATTACTCCACACACACACCTCCTCAAGAGCACTTTGATTTTTATCTTATCATCGGCTATTGGATGTCAATCATATGCTCATTTTGACATATTTATTTAGAGGAAACCCACTGCCACCACAAACATGTAAGTTATTCTTTCCGAAATAAGGCAAGTTTTTTTTTTATATGCACCATCCCATAGACAGGACAGTACATACCATAGCCTTTGATGAACCAGTTGTGGAACAATGATTAAACCAGTTGTGGAACACTGGTTGGAACAGAACCAAAAAGAAAGTATGCATGCAATCAACAGTCATTTATTTCATAAACTAGGTGACATACATTTCAGAAATTCTTAAATTAGATAATAACACCATTTAGGAGGAGGTGTGTGTGTGGAGTAATATTACAAGTTGTACATGTTTGCTGCCAATGGACCATTACTCTGACCACCCCATGAATAAAAAATATTTCTTCATGCATACTTTCTTTTTTGGTTCAGTATATTTACATACAAGAAATAACAGAAATGCCCACTATCAAAAGGTGACCTTTATATGAGGTTAGACTGCACTTTTTCTATTAAAATCCACCAGATCTAGATGGAATGGCATTTAATGATAAGCATTCTATCGACTCATTTACAATGCAGCAATCTGTGCAGAAGCTAATCCTGAAACACAACAGATTTCACTTGATCAGGATGTTTTGTTATTTGTTCAGAGATTAGCGCCATGCATATTGTATGCGTATTTGTATAACGTACTTTACAGACAGTTATAAATATAATACAGTAATCTATTGATCTAATAAAATGAAAAGTAGTTGTGCTATGATACACTGAGAAACCTGTATTAACTAGCTATCAATCGTGGTAACAGAAATTGTCTTAGAAGACAAGTGGCTGTTTAATTCAATACCTAAAGAAAGGAAAGGATTGTTTGTTTAACAATACCACAGTACACTGTTTAATCAGCGGCTGTCAGGTGTCTGACATATCGTATTCAGTGACTCATGATTTCTTAGAGGAAACCTGCTACCCCCACATAGGCTACTCTTTCTGATTAGCAGCTAGAGATCTTTTATGTGCTTTCCACAGACAGAACAGCACATACTTTAAAAACAACGGTTGTGGATCACTGGTTGGTGTAAATGGCTTACACCTTCCCACTGAGCTTTTGCAAAGCACTCATTCCGGGTTGGAGCTGGTATCGAGATTAAAAATCACATGCCTTGACTGAGATTTGATCCCAGTACCAACCAGTCATGAGATCGGCAGCTTAACTATTGAGCTACAGAGGCAGATAGAGTACCTAAAGAATAAAGATGATTTGGAATAACTGGATGTTTTATTTATTTAACAACTTTTCAATACAGAAGATGTTACTGTACTAATGAAATTAAATACACATATTTAATTCAGTAGGAAATCCAACATGTTGTGCAATTTGACTTTGAGAATGTGATCAATATGGAATGAAGGTTAAATTATTTCTAATGTAATTGTTTTCGAATCTCATATGAGTTTACATTGAGATTCTACAACACTCATATCCAGGAGGAAATTGACAAATCCAATATGGCCACAAAGAATTTCCTGAAATCAACGTCCAATAATTTCATTTCTAATTCAGGAATATCACTGAAATGGGTATTTATACTCAACCAAAAAAGAAAGTATGCATGTTGAAATATTGAATATTTTTTTAATGTGCCATTTCACCACAATTGAAAACCTCCTTGTGTACACCATTTGTGATATTATTGCACACACACATACACCTCCATTTAAATGGTTTGGTTACCTAATTCCAGAATTTCTGCTATGAATGTCGTCTGCTTTATGATTACATCTGTACTTTCTTTTTTGGTTGAGTATAGTAAATTCTGTTCAACCCGGATGTTTGTGGATTAACAAAATCAGATGGTTTATACAGTTTCGAATGGACTTATTTTTCAAGCGTGATAAAGCACACAATAATGCAGAGAGAAAAAAAATCAATCAGAAGGGATGGAAACTAATTCTTGCCCCCATGCCCCAGGCAAGAAGAAATAATTAAACATAAGACTATAATTCAAATGATGCGAGTCCTCTGGGTCAGTAGATATGTTCCAATCTCATAATTATTCAGGTATACTCTTTTGAGAGAAGAGTAGGATGTTTGTTTGACACACCAGCACAATCATAGCCAGATTTATAAGAGGGCAATTGCCCCAGGACTCCAGACTTCCTTTATAAAAAAATGTAATAATTATAAAATTAGTTCTACTCATTCATTTAATTTTTTTATAGTTTTTTATCATTTAATTTAATTTCTATGTTGAAGGATCCCCGAACCTGAAGTGCCCAGGGCCCAAGGTCTAAATCTGGCCCTGATGTCAAAATTACAGTATTTGTTGCACCTGGTCTTCAGAGAAAACCCGATTCTGCAACAGTAGCTACATAACAACAATCTCATACTATATGTACTCTGTTAAGCAGATTATTTAATAAGGTTTGACTATATATATAACAATGAACTGAATAATTCTTTGGTAACATTAAGAAATATATCAAATATACTCATCCAAAAAAGAAAGTATGCATGTTGAAATTTTTTTGTTTCATGCGTGGTCACAGTAATGGTCCACTGGCAGCAAACATGTGCACAACTTGTGTTATTACTACGCGCACACACACCTCCTCCTAAATGGTGTGGTTATCTAATTCCAGAATTTCTGCCATGAATGTCATCTGGTTTATGAAATAAATTACTATTGATTAGATGCATACTTTCTTTTTTTGGTTTGATTTTACTCTTTAATAAGCATTTTATTTAATAAAAGTTTGACTATATATATAACAATAAACTGAATAATTCATAAGTAATATTAAAAAATACATTAAATATTTAAAAGAAAGTAAGAAAAAATTACATACTACGTCTATGATGCCCAGGGAAATGAAACCAAAGTTTTGCCATAAATAGTCTTCTGTAATGTAAGTACTCAATATTTAATGCATTTTCTATTACTCATACCTACTTTGCGTGTTTATAACTGAATTACTCAGTTAGCCAAGCAAGACAACAACAGATCTAATCGTCTCCATCATTTAACTCACCTCCATGATTAAAATCAATATTACTGTCATCTTAAGTATTGTTACACTACATTTTAAATAGAAGAGCCAGCCTGGACATAGTTCATTACAATCATTTTCATGATTCTGTTGGCCAAATTTCTGTCACCTGTGTTTTAACTTTGAATGAAAATTAAAATTTCAGGTTAAAATTGACTGAGTGCAGCTTGTGTGTATTAACCAAATTACACTAAATTAAATAATAATAAAAACATACACTATAAAACCTAAGTTGTACCGTATATGCCCTATTTAATGCTCCCTCTATAATTAACACCATTTTGCAAAATAAAAATGACAAACTCCAGCATAAATCTATGATCGTGCCAAAGTATCTAAAGTATGTAATGAATGCACACAATAGTAATCTGTATTGCACAAAATATTTAACAGTAAAAACACGATTTCAAACTATCATGAACTCAATAAACTACAAATTCACAAAATGTAATGCCCTCGGGGCATTAAATAGGGAATATACAGTTGCCTGTGTTATGATAGAAAATTTACTCTGAAGACCAGGCGTAACAGATACTGTAAGTTTGATACCTAATAGCTGATAATTAACCAATGTGACGGTGTGTTGTTAAACAAATAATCATTATGTATTTCTAATTGTGTATATTATATTGTATTTAAATGAGTTAATGACAGGCACAAACTCACTGATACAGAATATTCTTACTGTTAATTTTTTTTTCTAGGCATGCAGAGCTCTGTTTTTCAGTTCAGACAATCTAAATATGAACATGCACACCAACATAATGATCATCCACAGCTCCAAGATGACCATCCTTCCTTCCATAATACATACACCCTTTAAGATAAATGATGATTATCACACCTTCATGACAACCATGATATCCATCCATATTTCCAAATAATTATCTACACAAACATGACAATATTTCATACCTATACGACAAATATTCACATCTTTATGACAACAACAAACTTTTCCATGATGGCCATCCATATTTCCAAATAATTATCTATACAAACATGACAATATTTCATACCTATATGACAAATATTCACATCTTTATGACAACCATGAACTTTTCCATGATGGCCATCCATATTTCCAAAATAATTATCTACACAAACATGACAATATTTCATACCTATATGACAAATATTTACATCTTTATGACAACCACAAACTTTTCCATGATGGCCATCCATATTTCCAAAATAATTATTTACACAAACATGACAATATTTCATACCTACACTGTACATGTATATGACAAATATTCACATCTATATGACAACCATGAACCTTTCCATGATGGCAATCCATATTTCCAAAATAATTATCTACATCCATGACAACTTTATATACCTTCTATGACAACATTACATACCTTTATAGCAAACATTCACATCTTCATGACAACCATTTCTATGATGGTCATCTGAATTTCCAAGATGTACATCAAGTGAAGTTAGTTTTATTTAATGACGCCTCAAGAACACACTTATTTTATCTTATCATTGGCTATTGGATGTCAAAATTATGGTCATTCTGACATATTTCTTTAGAGAAAAAGCTGCCGCCACATAGGCTACACTTTCCAATAATTAGCAAGGGGTCTTTTATATGCACTTTCCCACAGACAGAACAGCACATACCACAGCCTTTAATGAACCAATTGTGGACCACTGTTTGAAATGGAAAAGGATCAATCCAATGCTACTGCTTGAGCTATATCCCACTCCCTAAGATAAACGATGACTATCACACTTTTCATGACAACCATGCACATTTCCACGATGTCCATCTATATTTCCAAAATAACTATCTACACTTCCACGAGAACCTTGCATACCTTTATAGCAAACATTCACATCTTCATGACAACCATGACCATCAACACATATAATAAAATCTTTCACACACGTGACAAACATCCACACTTTGATGACAAACTTGGGCTCTGCACCAGCAAAAGGCATTTCAAAAATGAATTTTCAAAATGCAATGTTTAATTGTTTAATCAGTGTTTCTTTATTTCTGTGGAGGTCAAAGTTAGATGTAATCTGTGGTCTTAACAATTCAAGGAAGAGAGACTCAGAAGTCTAGTAGTTGAATATCAAATTCTCAATCTGATGACAGTGGTTCAAAACCCATTGGAGGCTGGCTCATACTTGACTATGTGTCAAAATAACCAAATGTCTGACATCCAGTAGCTGATGATTAATAATAAATCCATGTGCTCTAGTGGTGTCATTAAACAAAAAACAAACCTAACAATTCAGGAAATTAAGAATACAATGAAATATAGTTGAATATTTTAAATATGATACCATTTATGAATCCACAAATTAAAGAATCTCAAGAAATGTCCATTTTAAAACAAATGACAATTTATTCCCACAAAATTAAAGGATTTCTCAGTATTTAGTTTCAAACATATTGCATTTGCAACAGACAGCTCACAAAATAAATCTCATACAACCACATAGGCTACTCGTTCTGCTTAGCAGCAAGGGGTCTTTTTATATGCACTTATGTGCCCTACATCTGCTATTGTGCTGTGGACATATGTATAACCTAGTCACTTAGGATATTATTCATCAGTAGCTTCTGGTATTAAGAAGCACTTGCAACCTTGTATATCCTTCTTAATGTTACATCAAAGACTCAAGTCCTTTTGTTTGGTGCCTACAGTTTATATGTACTCCCATCCTCAGGGTTTACCAGTTAAGTTGACATTATCATCCGACATAAATACAAGTGGATCCTGAGAATACTTACTGTACTTAAAGAATCATTGTAAGTAGTGTGAAATTATTAAATGAAATTACGTGTCTATACAGCCCATAACTTGATATTTCTGAGAGTGACAGTGCACTATGGATTTTTTGTCATTAATAAAGGCATGGATCATTCTTTAATTATTTTTGAAGGGTGGCAATCTGGAATATGAAGTGGATATAAACAAAGATGGTGATATGAAAGCTAACAATGTAAGTTGATAATAGTAGTTTAATTTATTTGTGGGTTATGATAATATGAGAGGGTGTCAAAACCAGTTCCCAAAAGGATAGTTAATTTTTTGGTGTTTGGTAATGTTCTTCTGTGTTTTGACATATAATGTGCTTAATTTTGTTCACATGGTGCTTTCAAGTGTGTTGCTGTTGAATTCTGCCACTAGGTACCCCTTACTACTCAGCAAAAATGGAACAAAAAAACTGACTACAAAGCTGTGATCATGTTTCTAACTCCCTGACTCATCTTTTGACTATAGCATACAATGGCCAGTCATCATAGACAGCACATATATGCATTCATGGATTCTCTCTAGTTTCTCGTCCTCATTATATTTCAAAACACTGAAGAACATTACCAAGGACAAAAACAATTAGCTATCCTGTTGAAAACTAGGGTAAGTCCAAAACTTTTTTGATGCTCTCTCATATATATACTCAACCAAAAAAGAAAGTATACACTATAGATGTGAGATCATTTAATTAAATATGCATTACATTTAGCTGATATTTAGGAATGAAAAGAAATTGGAATATACTGCGCACAATACAACTCCTGATACCTGGGTACCATGCATCTTTCCCTAAATCACACGTCCGCACCAGTACAGGTTTGGAAAATAACATGGTAAATATGCGATATTTTGTTGATTCATATCTCAAAGAAAAACAGCTGAAATATGTTCATGCTTGTTGACAGTGGTAATTTTTTGCATACGCTTCATTCCCATTCATCGCAAATGTATTCAATGGGGTTCAAATTTGGTGAATATGCTGGACAGTATAAGGTATTGTCACTATTCTAGGCAAGATACTCAGTTAATATTAGAGTAATTGTGATTGGTATAGTGTTTATTTGTTTCTTTAACATGTAAACTGTTACGAGGGTAATGGTAAAACATTATGTTACGTCAACAGTGTCACTTTAGGAATCAAACATCTGAAAATCGATATGATTTAAGTTAAGTGTGACATTTTCAGTTAACTTAAAAAAATTTAATGAGTTTTTTTTAAAACATGGATACCATATCACTCTAAATGAGTGAAAACACACTTTTCATATTTCATATTTTACAGACCAAAAACCTATTTTCAAGTTTCATCAGTTGACCATGTGTCATTTGAACCAAATGAAAAAAATATTCCTGTAAAGTTTGAAGTGGTTCGGGGAATGCTGATATGTTTTCCAATATATCTCTTTGAAGGGCTATAGTAAAAAAATCATTGTTGAAAATGTGTATAATTTTTTTTTTTTGGTTGAGTATTATGTACTGATGAATCACTGTCTGATACCAGATATTTGAGAAAGGTAAAGTCTATTTATATGTATAGACAAACAAATCAGTAATGGAAGACAAACCAAGGTCATTCAGATCTGTATTTCAGTTTAATATACTCATCCAAAACAATCTAAAAATAATTACTTTGGATCCTTCATAAAGGATATTATGACCATTATACATGGTGTCCCTAAAGTCTGGACACATAGGAAATAACACTATTTGTAACTATATTTTTTTCACCACACAGATTAAATATCAGTGTGTCCAGACTTTAGGAACACCCTGTACAGTTCTGTTAAAGTTTGCAAGTATTCATCTTTGTTTGTAAATGACTGGTGGTTTAAATTTAATTTAAACATGAATTTAATTGATGTAAATGAATAATAAATTAATTTAGTGCAAGTTTTGTAATATTTGCTCAACTTTGTTGGTTGTGTATACGGCTGAAAATACAAAGGATATGAGATTTACATATGGGCGTTAATCTTGAGGGGGTGAAGTGGGGGACACATAACCCACCACATTTTGGACATGGGGGGATGCCTATATAAACCCCCCATTTTTTGCTTTGAAAAATTGAAAAAAATGTCTATATAATCTTTGTTCTCCTGCCCTCACTTTCAGGAAGCGACTGTCATCCTTGGATTTATCTGGTTAGTTCAACATAGTGCACTGTAAAGTCATTCACCATGTCTGAGGTTTTCAGTTCTCACCTTTTGAATTGCATAACAAGTTTTAAAAAAATGGAAAAATAACTTTTATAAATCATTTTAATAAATAAAACCAGTGTCATTTTGAAGTAAAAAGGAACTGTAATAAATCTACATATACACATCAAATACCTAGTCATTTTTTTCTTATTACACATCAGCCGTAATCAGCCGAAAATTTTCGATTAACATTTATCAATGGAAATACCGCAATTTCTGACTGGTCACATTTTGAAGGAATTCCTTTTGGCGACATCTAACAACCAATGAGAATATACCGGTATTGCACTTCACAACATAAGTATTCTAACCAGACTGGTATTTGTAATTTCTGTTACGTCTAATTATAATTATACATGTCGGAAATCAGTCACGTTGTTTGTACTCCAAGAAAAGATGATCATATAGAAACTTTATTTGGTAAATTCTACACAAACAGTGAATCGGTTATGCGAAATAAATTTGCATGACCGATGCACGAACGAAACGATCATGCAATATGTGCAATCCTGCAATAGATCTGTGACCAATCTTTCAGATATTTTGACAGAGATGGTCATGAACAGGAGATTCAGGATACAGTACTTGTTTTAAACAACAAATGTCTAGCAGCAATACACCAACATTGGCTTTTCTGGTCGAATGTCAAGAGCCCATTCACCTTCACGTTCTGCCCTAAGAAGATCACCATTACAAGCATGGAGATGATTAAGTTTCATTCCAACATTTTACATTATTTACAAACATTTATTTGATGAGAAATTAGAAGTTAAAAGCCCATGCAATCAATAAGTCTAGAACTCTTCTCTGAATGAATATCAAAGTGAATCTTTATTATGGAGGAAATGTTTTCTGCACGACACCAATCCTTTTCTTGCATAATGCCAACCCTTTTTTTCTGCATAATGCCAATTCTTTTTTCTTCATAACATCAATCCTTTTGTCTGCAAAACGTCAATTCTTTTTTCTGCATAAAGTCAATCCTTTTTTCTGCATAATGTCAATCCTTTTTTTCTGCATAACGTCAATCCCTTTTTCTGCATAATGCCTATCCTTTTTTCTACATAACATCACTCCTTTTTTCTGCATAACGTCAATCCTTTTTTTCTGCATAACGTCAATCCTTTTTTCTACATAACATCAATCCTTTTTTCTACATAACATCAATCCTTTTTTCTGCATAACATCAATCCTTTTTTCTGCATAACATCAATAATTTTTTCCCGCATAACATTAATCCTTTTTCTGTATAACATCAATCCTTTTTTTCTGCATAACATCAATCCTTATTTTTGCATAACATCAATCCTTTTTTCAACATCACATCAATCCTTTTTTTCTGCATAACATCAATCCTTTTTTCTGCATAACATCAATCCTTTTTTCTGCATAACATCAATCCTTTTTTTCTGCATAATGTCAATGCTTTTTTCTGCATAATGCCAATCCTTTTTCTGCATAATGGCAGTCTGTTTTATGTTTTTTCCTTCAGATTATGTACCTGTCAACATGCATTTTGTTAAAATGGAATAAACAAATTAATTCCATTTTGATCCATTGTTATTTAAATTTTTGTATTAGACACATAAGAGCCATTGATATTTGCATGACAGGAAAATGAGAACCTAACTTTCGAGAATTTAGACATTTTGTCAAATATTATGTAGCCAAAGTTCAAGTTAATTAAACACGTCAACTCTAAGCCAGCCAAGCATGTTACATGTCACTGGAAATATCATTTTCTACAAGTTAAAATAGAACATGACAAAGTTTGTTTTACCTTGCCCAGCAATTTATAAATTTTGATTAAAAATATTTTCAATCCAGTAAATTAAAAAAGTGTTGCCTAATGCATTAAATATTTGTTTGAGCTTCAGTGGTCCAACAGTAGAACATCGGACTCTCAAGCTGATGACAGTGGTTCAAAACCCATTGGAGGTTGGCTCCCACTTGATTATGTGTCAAAATAACCAAATGTTTGACATGCAATAGCCTATGATTAATAAATCAATGTGCTCGTTAAACAAACCAAAAAAATATAAACATATATTTGTGGAACCTTTCCTTAGGTACCTAGGCCGCACTTTTCATCCAATTTCACCAGAATCCATTTGGATTCCTACAACTATATGTCTTGGGAATCCATATGAATCCTTTATTTGCAGTCATGGATTTATTTATAATATGTTTAGTGAATAATTCAGAATTTGAGGTCAATAAATAAATAAATATAATAATCATCTGGACGCAGAAATTATATTTTTTAATAGATATTGCCCAATGTATATCTGTTGAATTAAAATATTTAAAATATTTTGAAGACTGGTTTTATAGGAATCAATGGTGAGTGTTAGTCGTTTTGGGGCAAATTATCTCCCCTGCCAAAAGCATATCCAGAAATGGCTCACAAACCTATTTTGGTCATTTTAAGGAGAAACAGCTTGATGACATTTTGTGCATCGACTAATAGGATTATTGATGTTTGTTAGTTACTACATAAGCATTAATAACATAATCTCACACGTGTTTATTTACTTGATAAATGAAATTATGAACTTTTAAACTGTCTCTAAAAACAAGCCTACAAAAGGTAACGAGGGCTAGGATTATACATGTATGTATTGTTGGCTAAACATTGTTTATAGTGCTTATTGTCAAAATCGGGTCATTTTCATTACAATATAATTTGACATTATTGTGATGTTTTATCACATATTTATTATAGAATCGCAAAGAAGGAAAATCATGAAAACTAAAATTAAAAATAACAACAGATTGAAATATCGAGCAAATCTATCTATTGTCATTTTCACACAATTTTTATTTTATTTTGATACAAACATGAAAAGTTTAACGAGAGGTAAACAATTTAATTGACTGATCCTATGTGATTCAGTCATTGAAAACAAGTCAGTATAATAAAAAAGCAGAAACAAATTTGAAGTTGTGACATTATGACGTCGTAGTCATAGAAACGTAAATGTTTTCGAGGCTCATCACATAAAAAAAATTATCTCAAAAAATATGATGTCAATTTTAATGCTGTTTTTTCAGGAATAAGAAGCAGATATAAAATCACATATTGTCACATCAAATGTTTTTAGCTAAATTGCCTAATGTGGACACGAAAGCCAGTCCAAAGTAGGACAGTTTGTTCTTTATATTTGTTACAATCGTTTAGCGTTATCGAGTTCAGAATTGTCCTTGTCACCATCTATAGAAAGACAACTTTACTAACTCCCCGCATTAGATTAAGAAAAATTAATTAAGATTCCTGTATTCCAATAGAAAAACATGCCCTGGATACTGAATATTTTTTAGATACTTTTTATCATACATAGAAAGTTTGTAAAATATGTTTACCAAGGATTTTTTTTTTTTTTCCAACCACAGAACATACACAGAATCTTGTTATCCCACCTTCAATATTCTTTTATAATAATGTTTATCAAACACTATTTCTCTTTCCAGATATTAACTTAACATAATTGGAGTAAGGCTAAGCAAGCAAACCTCAGCTCTAACATCATTTACTTTTCAATACATTTACATATATTAAGTACATGTACATGTAGCAGGAATACTATATAAAAAAAAATCAATCGCAACTTTGATCATGCAATTTTAATCCAGCTGGTAAGAAATCCATCAAGGTTTGTTTAATGTCAATAATTCTGAGAAATTCATCAGGGTCTGTTTAATATCAATAATTTTGAGAAATCCATCAAGGTCTGTTTAATGTCAATAATCCTGAGAAATCCATCAAAGTCTGTTTAATGTCAATAATTCTGAGAAATCCTTCAGGGTCTGTTTAATGTCAATAATTCTGAGAAATCCATTAAGGTCTGTTTAATGTCAATAATTCTGAGAAATCCATCAGTCTGTTTAATGTAAATAATTCTGAGAAATCCATCAGGGTCTGTTTAATGTCAATAATTCTGAGAAATCCATCAATGTCTGTTTAATGTCAATAATTCTGAGAAATCCATCAGGGTCTGTTTAATGTCAATAATTGTGAGAAATACATCAGGGTCTGTTTAATGTGAATAATTGTGAGAAATCCATCAAGGTCTGTTTAATGTCAATAATTTTGAGAAATCCATGAGGGTCTGTTTAATGTCAATAATTCTGAGAAATCCATGAGGGTCTGTTTAATGTCAATAATTTTGAGAAATCCATCAAGGTCTGTTTAATGTCAATAATCCTGAGAAATCCATCAGGGTCTGATGTCAATAATTCTGATAAATTAATCAAGGTCTGTTTAATGTCAATAATTCTGAGAAATCCATTAAGGTCTGTTTAATGTCAATATTTCTGAGAAATCCATCAAGGTCTGTTTAATGTCAATAATTCTGAGAAATCCATCAGGGTCTGTTTAATATCAATACGTTTGATGTGAGGTGGAATCAATACTGGAGAGATGAAAAGTAATCAGACCCTAAAGGTGATGTGTTGGCATTAATATAATCATGGGCAAAGGGCAAGATTTACAACAATTATTAAAGAAACTGTGTAAAGAAAACAATTATGATTGGATGAAGATTTTCTTTCAAGATTTTGTTTCGAGCTATAACGACTGGCAGTTAAGAAACTGAGTAAAGAGAATGGTTGTGATTGAAAGAGGTGCAAGAACTTGTTTCACACTATTAACTCTAAAACAGGCCAGAGTAGTTGGTTTTTTTTTTAGATTCTCAAACGTAGGCCCCCCCCCCCCCCGCCCCAAATATAGGGTAGGAGGGAATGGAAAAAAGTTACATTATCTTTTACACCATTATGTTTACACAAATGTTTGAAGAAATTCTTTAAGATAATATAGTAATGGTTGATGGAAGGGCACAATTATCTTTCACACAATTAAGTCTTGAAGTTATTGAATTCCTTTAAGATAATGAACAATTATGATTGGGTGAATGGAAAGATTATATTTCACACAATTAAGTCTACAAAAGTTACTGAAGAAATTCTTTAAAAGAATGAACAGTTATGAATGTAAAGATAGCCAAGCTTATCACACACACAATTATGGTAACATCAGTTTTTTGTAGAAATGCTTTAAGAGAATTTACACTTATATGAAACAAAAGCTATTAGGTATTCTGTGACTCATGGTCTTTAGAGGATACCCACAACCACTGCAAAGGCTAATCTTTCCAATTAGCAGCAAGGGATCTTTTATATACGCTTTCCCACAGACAGGACAGCACATACCACAGCCTTTGATAAACCAGTTGTGGACCACTGGTCGGTGTAAGTGGCTTACACCTACCCAATGAGCCTTTGCAGAGCACTCACTCTGGGTTGGAGCCAGTATAGTGATAAAAATTACATGCCTTGACTGAGATTTGATCCAAGTACCTACCAGCTGTGAGACTAACACTTAACCACTGATCCACTGAGGCCGGTATTATTGATGAAACTAGCTTAGTCTGTTTTGATTGGGTGAAGGGTACTATTTTATTTCAGCTGATAAAGATTGCAACAGCTACATGTATTGATGAAACTATCTTTGTTTTGATTGGGTAAAGGGTAAGATTTTGTATCAATATTTAATTTTAAGCTATAAAGCCTCCAACCATTATTTAAAACATTTTGTAAAGAAAACAGGAAAGATTGTGTGAGGGTAAGATTTTGTTTCAATATTTACTTTCAAGCTACAAAGTCAGCTACAGAAATTGAAGAAATTTTGTAAAGATAACAGTTTTGATCAGGCCAAGTACAAGGTTGTGAAGTTTTAAAACCTGCAACAATTATTTAAGAAATGGTGTAAAGAAAATAGTTGTGATTGGTTGAACTAGAAGGTTGTGAAGCTATAAAACCTGCAACAATTATTTAAGAAATGGTGTAAACAACTGTAATCAGGTAAAGTACTAAAATTTGTTTCACATTATGAGGACGGCAAGGGTTATCAGGGGTTACAATTTGTTGTTCAAGGGGCATGACAATTAAGTTTTGGGAAGACCTTCAGCAGGGGCACAACAGCAAAACGTTTTTGGGCAGTACTCTGTTTCAAGCTCTGAATCTTGCAAATACAACTGAAGAAACAGTGTAGTAATGTTTGCTATTAGTTGTGGTTGGGACTTCGTAATGTTATCACAGATGGATCTGTAAGCAACAGATAAATAGTGTTATAAAATGCTGCACATAAAATAATGTTACTGTCTGGATCAGGGAATCAATAATTTGTATGAAAGACTCTTAGATGAAGCACATTTTGTAATTACAATGGCTACAAGTCTCAGCTGTTAATTATATAGATCCTGAAATAAATTCAATTAAGGTCGTCCATAAAAACACACAGATGTTGATGGAGAGTCCAGAGGTACAGACAGAACAGTTTATTAATTAAAGACACACAGCCCAGTTTCAAGTCAACTGTCTTTGCTGCTTTATGTAAATTCATTTTCAACTAGTACTAGTGCAAAATTAGGATAACCAAAAAACACAATGGTTGTGCAAAAATATATTAATGGTAAATAATTTTTCTTTGTAACAAGCTTAAGCGAGTGACAATGGAAAATTATTTAACAAGAACATAAATTTGATAATAAATGGTAATGAGTTTAATATTCTATTTATTACCCCAAATAATTTTTATTGTTTTATTCTTTAAACTTTCTAGATGACATCACGTTTTACTTTTTCTAATTTTAATGATGTCATTCGCACTTTTACAAAATTATAATGACGTCATATTTAGTACAGTCAAGTTTATTTGTCGTAACGGCCAGAGAGATCCAATGAAATGCCTTGTTAAACCAATGTATAATAAAGCTCAATGAGAAATTATGGAAAATAATTTCCAGTTATGAGTGCCCACTGGGTTAATTGAAGTCTGGTAATTAAGGATGGTGCCTTTAATTTATTTTTAAAATTTTATTATTATTAATTTTTATTTTTTTTAACAACACCACTAGAGCACATTGATTTATTAATCATCAGATAATGGATGTTAAATATTTGGTAATGACACATAGTCTAAAGTGTGATCTAGTCTCTGACTGGTTTTGAACAACTGTCTTCAACTTGAGAATCCGATGTCCTACCATTGGACCAAAGAGACTATTGTGCCTTTAAAGTATGTACACAATGTACACAAAGCGTACATTAATCAACTTTAGATGAAACTAAAACTTAGGAATTTGTTTCTACTGTAATGATTTTATTAATATAATACCTGAAGAACATTAAAATTGGGTAGTTTACATGTATATTCTCTATTTCAATTACCATCAAAATACAATGCATAACACCTGCAGAACATTAAAAATTGGGAAGTTTGAATTCTCCATTTGAATTAACCACAGACAGCAAAATACATGATTTTACTTTCTGACCGTAATTTTTTATTTTAAAATTTATTTTTTGTTTGTTTTGTTTAATGACACAACTAAAACACACTAATTTATTAATCATCGGCTACTGGATGTAAAACATTTGGTTATTTTGACACATAATCAACTGTGAGCCAGCTTCCCACAGGTTTTGAACCACTGTCTTCAGGTTGACAGTCAGACTTATTTCATTTTTAGTAACCTTATTAAAGCTATTTGTTTATCAGCTGTGAAAAAGTTAAAGCCAGATAAATTAGACTGTGAGAGGATAGCAATAAACGAGGAAGCTAAAGAAGAAGCCACTGTGTGATTTATCTCCACACCGACACCAGACAGCTCACTTATATTCTTAATCATGATCACTAACAAACTGCCAGTGCTTAAAACAGTCGCATATTGATTGTGTCTGCGAACTGCAAAAGCAAACACTCTGGCACATTTTTTTCTGGCTCCTTTTTCAATCCAGTTCAACGGTGTGGTAATATGATTTGAATTACGAGTTTACCTGACCACATAAAGTTAGCGTGTGTTGCGTGTCTCGGGGATATTAACCACTGTTTTTCCAGATTACAAATCATAGGAAATTGTCCAGTATATGACTTTTTTAAGGTTTTGGATTGGTAACAATCTGTGGGAGTTAATATGACTCCTACAATTAAAAAAGGAGTAAATTAGGAGCCAATGTTAATGATTTATGAGTAAATATAATTTATTAATTATCCATTTCTTTCCTTTTTGCTCTATATAAAGAATAATGAGCTTCAGTGGTCCAGTGGTAGAATGTTGGACTCTTCAGCTGATGACCTTGGTTCAAAACCATTTGGAGGCTGGCTCACACTTGACTACATGTCAAATAACCAAATGTCTGACACCCAACAGCCAGTGATTAATACATGAATGTTCTCTAGTGGTGTTGTTAAACAAAAATAAAACAAAGCTAAAAATCTATATAAATAATAGTCTGTACATAAATAAATAACACCAAGTGACTAAAATAAACAAAGTGAATAAAAATCACTTTTTTAATTTTTACCTATACAAAAGAAAAAGAGAAGGCTAAATATACTGAACAGCAAAAGAAATGCAAATGTTTTTTTAAGATTCAATTTAATCAAATTAGACGAAAAATGCATAAAACCGTAAATCTCATGTTGCACAAGGTTTACACTTCTGTCCACAGTAAGCAAAACAGCCAATGTAAAAATATGGTTAACTTTTATTCAATCAAACTTTGCAAATTAAATGTGCATTTCTTTTGCTGTTCAGTATATTTTAACTTTGTAGACATCATTTTGATGAAAACCACTGAAGTTCACAACTATCAGTTGTGGTTATGAGGCTTGCATTCTGGTACTGTCACTATTTTTAGAGTGGTTCATGAGTGCTTGTCATCATAGATTTGCCTACATACACTTGAACTCATCTATGAACAGTGATACAGTTTTCATCAAGAAAACAGTTTTTTTTAAAAGAGGATTTCAGTTAGATAATACTTTAATATTAGGACCCCACCAATTAAAAAATGTCCATGGTAAAATAAATCCTATGGATAAATAGTGTCCACAACATTTTCCATTGTAATTTTATACTTAATTTTTAACAATAAGAAAAAAAAGATACTTTGAAAAAAAAAATAGTCCACAGCAAAAAAAGTGCTGTGGATAATGAACAACTCCACGGCATTGCCAATTGCCACAGGCAATAGCAGAGGTTGATGGTATGCTTACCCTGATGGATGGCAAAACATTTGGATGTCCAGATGGGCAATAGCAGAGGTTGATGGTATTCTCACCCTGGTGGATGGCAAAACATCTGGATGTCCAGATGGGCAATAGCAGAGGTTGATGGTATTCTCACCATGGTGGATGGCAAAACATTTGGATGTCCAGATGGGCAATAGCAGAGGTTGATGGTATGCTCACCCTGATGGATGGCAAAA
>JAULBS010076478.1:0-20120 GCA_032355785.1 Symmetromphalus regularis
CGTCTTTCAAGGTAGATGTCTTTCAAGGCAGACGTCTTTACAAGGCAGACGTCTTCCAAGGTAGTTGTCTTTCAAAGCAGACGTCTTTACAAGGCAGACGTCTTTCAAGGTAGATGTCTTTAAAGGCAGACGTCTTTACAAGGCAAACGTCTTTTTAAGGATATACCCTTTTTAAGATTCATGGGCTTCATTCCATATCTGTTCTCATATGAATTCCAGTATCCCCTATCTATTTCTCACAGTATATTTTAAATTTCAGAGTAAAACGACGCCGTGGGTGAAGATCTTCACGTCGCGGGCAGTGTGGGCCATCATCATCGCCCACATGTGCGGCAACTACGGCGCGTACATGTTGCTTACGCAGATACCCACATACATGAAGGAGGTGCTCAAATTTGACATCAAATCCGTAAGTATCTTTAAATCACTCTGGGGGATTCAGAGGTTGTAGAAGAATTGGACGGGGTAGGGTTGAGAATCCTCTTCGGCAACCAACTGTTTTTTTTATCACGTTAGAATTAGGTCATATCTAACTTTAGACCACACCCTTCAATAATAAATATCTATGAGTATCTTATGATGACCCTTTCAAAATTCCTGCTTCCACCCTTAAATGACCCATTCTGTTAACAATGACCCGTTCTGTTAACAATGACCCCTTCTGTTAACAATGATCACTTTTGTTAACAATGATCCCTTTTGTTAACAATGATCCCTTCTGCAATGACCCCTTCTGTTAACAATGATCCCTTCTGTTAACAATGATCCCTTCTGTTAACAATGATCCCTTCTGTTAACAATGACCCCTTCTGTTAACAATGATCCCTTCTGTTAACAATGATCCCTTTTGTTAACAGTGATCCCTTCTGTTAACAATGATCCCTTCTGTTAAAAATGATCCCTTCTGTTACAAATGATCCCTTCTGTTAAAAATGGCGCCTTCTGTTAACAATGATCCCTTCTGTTAACAATGATCCCTTCTGTTATCAATGATCCCTTCTGTTAACAATGATCCCTTCTGTTATCAATGATCCCTTCTGTTAACAATGATCCCTTCTGTTAACAATGATCCCTTCTGTAAAAAATGGCGCCTTATTTTAACAATGATCCCTTCTGTTAACAATGGCGCCTTCGGTTAACAATGATCCCTTCTGTTAACAATGATCCCTTCTGTTAACAATGGCCCCTTCTGTTAACAATGATTCCTTCTGTTAACAATGATCCCTTCTGTTAACAATGATTCTTTCTGTTAACAATGATCCCTTCTGTTAAAAATGATCCCTTCTGTTAAAAATGGTGCCTTCTGTTAACAATGATCCCTTCTGTTAACAATGGCGACTTCTGAGTGTACGTGAAATGAAGTTAACCTCAGGTTGTCATCGTGAGCTTTTCGCACTGATTTGATAAGGAGTTGTGTTTATTTTTAGAACGGTGTCTTCTCGATGTTGCCTTACCTCTGTTTCTGGTTCTTCATCGTTGTGTCTGGTACATGCGCAGATCTCCTCATTTCCAGAAACATCCTGTCTGTCGCGTGGACAAGAAAACTCATGTCCGCTATAGGTAGGTATCACCGTCTTGTCTGTCAGTCAGTCAGTCAGTCAGTCTGTCTGTCGCGTGGACAAAACTCACTCACTCGCACATACACATACATACTCACACGCACACATAGCCTACACACACAAATACATATAAATCCACACACACCAACATACATTCATACACACTCACATACACACACACAAACATCATACAAGCACACGCACACAGATATTCACACGCATACACACACACACATACTAACACACACACATTCACACACACATATCTGAAATGGCAATCCTGATAAAAACGTAACATAAAATATGATTACTTAAATGTGATTTAAAAAAATATATATTATTATTATTTAAATGTGGTTTTATTTTTATAATTCATTACTTTAAGGATGTCAAATTATTGAACTCCCTATAATATCATTGTAAAATTATTGGATACTCTACGGTATCAGTCAACCTTGGTGGCGCAGTGGTTAAGCTCTCGGACACACGACTGGTAGGTACAAAGATCAAATCTCAGTCGAGGCATGGGACGTTTAATCTCAATACTGCTTCAACCCAGAACTCAATGAGTAGGCGTACGACACTTGCACCGACTAGTGGTCCACAACTGGTTTATCAAAGGCCATTCTATCTGTGTGAAAGCACCTTTAAAAAATGCTTTGCTGCTACTTGTAATGAGTGGTGGATCGGGTTTCCTGTAAAGATCATGAATCGCAAAATACCATATAAAACCTAATAGTCGCTGAATAAATAATGTTTTGTGGTGTCTTTAAACAAACAATCGTGCCCTGGACTGTTATCACTAATTTGTACTTTCAGGCACTATAGGGCCAGGATCGTTTCTGATAGGTACCGGCTTCATGAACTGTCACCAGCAAATACCGGCTGTCGTCATGTTGACGGCAGCAGTCGGGTTATGTGGTTTCCACTTCAGTGGCTACTTCATCAACCACGGCGACATCGCACCGGCATACGCAGGGACGTTGTTTGGTATAACCAACGCTGCAGCTACAATCCCTGGTGTGATTGCTCCTTACATCGTAGGAGCACTGACTCCTAAAGTAAGTAGATGTCGAAAAGGGTTGGCAGGTTTCATTTTTATCTCTGTGCAGGATATCTTTGAGATCTCCACATGAATATCAGTTATTATTTTATATTATATTAAATATTTTAGGGATCTCAATATCTCTACATTAAATATTTTAGGGATCTCAATATCTATATATTAAATATTTTAGGGATCTCAAAATCAATATATTAAATATTTTAGGTATCTCAATATCTATATATTAAATATTTTAGTTATTTCAAAATCTATATATTAAATATTTTAGGTATCTCAATATCTATATATTAAATATTTTAGGGATCTCAAAATCAATATATTAAATATTTTAGGTAACTCAATATCTATATATTAAATATTTTAGTTATTTCAATATCTATATATTAAATATTTTAGGTATCTCAATATCTATATATTAAATATTTTAGGTATCTCAATATCTATATATTAAATATTTTAGGTATTTTAATATCTACTTATTAAATATTTTAGGTATCTCAATATCTATATATTAAATATTTTAGGTATTTCAATATCTACTTATTAAATATTTTAGGGATCTCAATATCTATATATTAAATATTTTAGGTATCTCAATGTCTATATATTAAATATTTTAGTTATTTCAATATCTACTTATTAAATATTTTAGGGATCTCAATATCTATATATTAAATATTTTAGGTATCTCAATATCTATATATTAAATATTTTAGGTATTTCAATATCTGTATATTAAATATTTTAGAGATTTCAACAGGAATGGCGGTTATTGTGATAAACATGTATTTATATATTAAACATGTGAGAGACCTCTGTGAGCGTTGTAATTACTGATTTATATCTATATGTTAAACATTTTAGGGAGCTCAAGGTGAATGGCAGCTGGTATTCTACATCGCCGCTGGAGTCTACTACTTCGGGGCTGTCTACTACGCATTCATGGGTCAGGGCGATGTTCAGGATTGGGCGATGGACGACACGGCAGACGAGAATGAGATGGAGGAGGGTGAGATCGCGTTCGGCCTTCACGACATCGCGGAGACCGCCAAGGAAGAGGATGAGGACGAGGATGCGGAGGAGGAGGACAAGCTGTGCAACAACTCAAA
This sequence comes from Symmetromphalus regularis, assembly GCA_032355785.1. Classification (NCBI taxonomy): domain Eukaryota; kingdom Metazoa; phylum Mollusca; class Gastropoda; order Neomphalida; family Neomphalidae; genus Symmetromphalus; species Symmetromphalus regularis. The sequence goes on from JAULBS010076478.1 coordinate 3,735, forward strand.
ACCTAACCAACCAAAAAAGACTGAATGAGCTGTGGGAGATGTTTATGCGTGGACTTGACGAACTTGTGATGCGTGTTATGTGCTATCATTTTTGCACTGTAAACCAACATCGTCTGCTTATATATATATATATATATATATTTTAAAAATCTTATGCTAGATTTAAACCAGCCCTACATCAGATAAGATCACCTTCAATTTCTGTTAATTTGCAATTTGTTTTCCCATGATATTGTCATCCACGGACAGAGATTCAGTGTTAATTTTAACAGGTGGTGTTATTCTATAGGGATGAACCAGCAGTTTAAATATTTTCGTGGATGGAAATAGGAGCACCATCAGTTATTTAAAGGGTGCCTAAACGCACTCATTAAATGTACCACATGTAAATCCTAATGTCGCAGCAGGTAATAAGGGGTCAGATACCTCCCTTTTTTCCCAAGCGGCGCCGGCCCTGTTCTGAAATATAATTTGACTGAGAATTTGTTGGTAAGAAACCTAAGTGGGATAAATGTTTACAGAAATTAAAGGTAGTCTTGTGGGATGTTGAGCCATTGTTAGGGGGTTAAATCATGACAAGGTCATGTATATTATGTACAGGAGTTAAGACAGTATGAAATATCTTAAAATGTTTTGTAAGCCAAAATACTTTATGTGAATTTAGCGTTTACACGATGTGGAACAAATCTTGAACCTAAGAATTATGAATTCTGCTACCTTCAGGGTAAACTTAACTCAGAAGGATCTGCTATCTTGAGGGTAAACTTACCTCAGATGGATCTGCTATCTTGAGTGTAAACTTACCTCAAATGGATCTGCTATCATGAGGAAAAGATTACCTCAGATTGATCTGCTATCTTGAGGGTAAGCTTACCTCAGATTGATCTGCTATCTTGAGGGTAAGCTTACCCCAGATGGATCTGCTATCTTGGGTGTAAGCTTACCCCAAATGGATCTGCTATCTTGGGGGTAAGCTTACCTCAGATGGATCTGCTATCTTGAGGGTAAGCTTACCCCAGATGGATCTGCTATCTTGAGGGTATGTTTACCTTAGATGGATCTGCTATCTTGAGGGTAAGTTTACCTCAGATGGGTCTGCTATCATGAGGGAAAGATTACCTCAATGGATCTGCTATCTTGAGGATAAGCTTACTCCGGATGGATCTGCGATCTTGAGGGTAAGCTTACCCCAGATGGATCTGCTATCTTGAGGGTAAGATTACCCCAGATGGATCTGCTATCTTAAGGGTAAGTTTACCCCAGATGGATCTGCTATCTTGAAGGTAAGCTTACCTCAGATGGATCTGCTATATAGAGTGTAAACTTACCTCAGATGGATCTGCTATCTTGAGGGTAAGCTTACCTCAGATGGATCTGCTATCATGAGGGAAAGATTACCTCAGATTAATCTGCTATCTTGAGGGTAAGCTTACCCCAGATGGATCTGCTATCTTGAGGGTAAGGTTACCCCAGATGGATCTGCTATCTTGAGGGTAAGCTTACCCCAGATGGATCTGCTATCTTGAGGGTAAGCTTACCCCAGATGGATCTGCTATCTTGAGGGTAAGCTTACCTCAGATGGATCTGCTGTTTGGAGGTTACGTTTACGCCAGATGTATGTCTGCTTGATCCTCCATCATCTAACAGTCATCATGATAGGTTTGTCTAGGAATATTGATTTTTAAGAACAGGGTCATGCACTCATGCTGCCGTGTCCCTTCGGTGACAATGTGTACAACTGAACACACTGCGTTCTATTTGCAATCCACTGCAAGTGGACGGCTAAGACTGCGTATAGACACCATGCGTACAACTATACATAGGAACACATATTTAAGAAGCTAATTAATTAAAATTTATTTTCCACCGTTAATTGCCCAAACCCTTTACAATAATCATACACAAGAATTTTGTCTTGAAAAAATGTACATCCGTGACTGAAGGGGCCACACCAAAGGTTCAGATCTAACGTAGACTGATGCAGCTTGAATAGTGATGCAGTGAAGATGTTTGAATTATAGCCAGGCTGTAGACTTGACAATGGTGCAAGATTCAGACTTATTTAGACTGATGCAGCTTGAATAGCGATGCAGTGAAGATGTTTGAATTATAGCCAGGCTGTAGACTTGACAAAGGTCTAAGATTCAGATTTATTTAGACTGATGCAGTTTAAATAGCGTTAGAGTTGAGATTATTTAATTGTAGCTTGAGTGTAGACTACAAATGTCTAAGATTCAGACTGATTCTCGTTAATTATAACCTGAGTGTAGACTAGACAAAGGTCAAAGATTCAGACTCGTTGAGACTAATGCAGTTTGAATGATGATTTACATTCATTAAGTTCTAGTCTGCGATTAATCCACACCAATATCTAAACTTGGGCCACATTTTCAAACTGGTTTGTCACCAATTCTTCTCTCATAATGACTTCACAACCAGGTTTTCTGTCATATTTTGTATTATATTAACAGATGGTTGTGATGAGTCAATAATGAGTCATATACTATAGGTCGATAGACATTCATTCTTTTCTTTCTTTTCTTCTTTTTATTTATTATTATTATTTGTGTGTGTAATGGTGTGTTATGTAATTTAATATTTAAGTAATTTATAAAGAAAATTGAAAGATATCAAACATCATTGAGTTACAAAATATCATCCTCAACTCTCGAAATTAAAATCATCTTGCGTCGGCAATTTAGTACAATGCTGAGGGGTCGTTTAACCAATATTCAATCAAAAAGGAAATGCCCGATAATTATTTTTAAAAATATTGCAGATCAATTTTGCAACAGCTTTTAGCAATGACACTGCTGATTGTTGTCGCAAATAAGACTTTTTAAAAATAACTAAACAGTGGTTTAACGAACCCCCAGGACAAAAATAAACATCAGCTAATAAGACAGACATGACACAATTCATTCAGTACAGGGGCATTGATACTACTAATAGTTAGTGGTAGATTCCTTTTATGGCCTATTTAATGTTACATTTGTATACTTCGAACACTTTTTCTCACACAGTAACTTTATATTATCTATTTATGATAATCTTGCTTTTATGCTCGTCAAAATAGTGTACGAATCATTGGCTGAAAGACATTTTTTAGAGATTCATATTTTAATGTATTACGTGTGGTGCATTTGTTTAGAAACTAGATTTAACCGTTATTTGTGTTACATTTGTTTAGAAATTAGATTTAACCTTTACTTGTGTTACATTTGTTTAGAAATTAGATTTAACCGTTACTTGTGTAACATTTTTTTTTTAGAAATTAGATTTTTATTGTTACGTGTGTTCTTTTTAAACTAATTTTTTTAAAGATTATCCTTTAATATATATTGATGATTAATGATAATATGGCGTTTATTATCTTCAAAATAGAGTAAGAACCAGATTTTATTTTGTTACGTGTGTTTCTTTTTAAACTACCGTTTTCCTCACAGTTATGCTATATTATATATTTATGATTGATGATGATGTGTTTATTATCATCAAAATAGAGTAAGAAACACGTTACGTGTGTTACTTTTTTACTCGTTTACAGTTATGTTATGTATTTGATTGTTATATCTGGCATAGATCTTTTTAAAGTAGAAAACACTAACATAATTTTTTCTTACATTCTAATTTGATCATGTTATGTATGTTACATTTGGATTGAATATTTTTATTTTATTTTTGTTTTTCTGTCTGCTTGTGCGAACGTGTCTGCGCTTTGATACTCGTGTAAATAGTGCACTATATTTTTATATATGCATACCGATTACACGTATATAGAATCTGCCAATTATATTGTAAGATATTTTTTGGCGCTTATATCTAGACATATCTTTGAGTTTATAGCTTTATATATCTTTTAAATATTAATTTAGCCATGTTTGATTTATGGAATGTGTTTCTGGTAGTGTTTGTTTACAATCGTTTAAAATTCATTTTACACCAAAGAGTAAATATAGGTACATTGTTCGAATTTCATGATGCTGTATATACAATTTGTTTATTAATTAATAAAAAAAAATTATTAAAAAAATTCATAAAATAAAATAAATAACTAAATAAAGAATAAAAAATAATAAAATGAATAAATAAATAAAAACCCAAAAACAACAAACAGCCCTAACCCCCAACCCCCCCCCCCCCCACATGATGTGCTATATATAAATAAATAAATAAATATAATTAAATAAATAAATAAAAACCCAAAACAACAAACAACAAAAACCCAACCCCCATCCCCCAAAAACTACAACAGAAAACAAACGGGGGTGGGGGGGCAGTATAATGATGCCGATTCATCGAATTCTGTAACGTTAAAAAAATAAATTAATAATATTTTTTTTAATAAATGTCATTAAAATCGCAAAATTTAGGAGAGCCCAGGCACCAGGGACCTTTTATCCGGTGCCAACTCAAACATGACAAATTATTTCACTATCGGGTTTCATACAATAAATATTAATGTCTCAAATATTACAATAAATATGATTGAGCATGCTATTTTATTTATTACGTGATGACCTCAGATGACCGCTTCCATTGCAAGACCAGCCATGACTGTAAACTCTCGATCACATTTCGGAGTTTATATTATTTGTATAAACTTGTAAACAAATCCAAATTGTTTGTTTACTGCACAGTGGACAAAGTTGTAAAAACCATTTCAGATAAAGGGTTAATAACATTTTTTTTTCTTCAAATAATTACATGACAATCACAACTCCTGGAATTAAGAAAATGTCCACAGCAAAATAAATGTTGTGGAAACATAGGATCCTCGGAATTTTCTACGGCATTTTCCACGTGAATTTTATACTTTATTTTTAATAATAATAATAATAATACACTTGAAAAAAAAAAAATACACGGAAAAAAAGGACCGCGGAGTTTTTCATTCTCCGTGGCAATCTCCACGGCATTGCCTATTACCGTCGGCAATTTTAGGGGCTGTAATCATACTTATTTTTGTATTATATAAGTTATACGTAAAACACTTTACTATCTGCTATAAAACTTTAGTATCCGCCTGCTTTCGCTCGTAGCATAAACGGTATCACACGGGACGTCATTTAGTGACCTCTTTATATGATACTTGTAGATTGGATACTGAGGCATTATTGTATTTGAGAATATGGATTTTAAAAAATATATTTTTGCTTAACGCGTGTGCTTTCAGTTGATGTAGCATATTTGTTTAAACAACAGTAACCTATCGGGATCTAACGCAGGGTCAAATTTACGGCCCTTTGGATATTTTTATACTGTTCTTAATGTATGCCAAAAATTCATCCATTTTTGTTTTTTACGAAATGTATATGTATTTCTTTTATTTTCATCTAATTTTTATTTTATTTTTAGCAAACATTGGGACCCTTGGTGACATAGGAGTACAGAAAGGCCTACGGGTAACGAAAGACAAAATAAATTAAAAAAGACTTTGTAGAAATTACGTTAGGGCTGTTCCAGTTAAATTTATAGTGGGGGGAGAACGTCTTTAATTTTTTAGCGTACCACATACATTTAAAAAAAAATGTTTTTTTTATTAAAATAATAATAGTTAATAATAATAATAACAATAAATAATAATAATAATAAATTAATAATAGTTAATAATAATAATAACAATAAAATAATAATAATAAATTAATAATAGTTAATAATAACAATAAAATAATAATAATAAAAATAAAATAATATTAGTTAATAATAATAATAAAAAAAAAAATAATAATAATAATAATAATAATAAAACAATAAATAAAAAATAACGAAGTAAGAAAGTTATGAAAACCTGACATGAGAAAGAAATTAACAAAATTAATTCAGGTTTTAGTAACAGTAGAGTATTAGGTATGTAGTTTGTGCCAAAAAATAATTCCATTATGACATACCATAACTTAGCAGCCATGACTAATTTGCATGCTTTATTTTATTTATCACTAACATGATGTTTTTATGAATCTTTTAATATATACAGAACAGCAAAAGGAACGCAAATTTAATTTGCAATGTTTGATTGAATAAACGTTAATCATATTTTGACGTTGGCTGTTTTGCTTACTGGAGGCATGTCCAGAGTATTTTTAGGAATTTTTCGTCTAATTTCATTAAACTGGATCTGAACAAACATTTGCATTTCGTTTGCTGTTCAGTATATTAAGAACTTTTAAGGATAATTTTCAGTGAATGCAATACCATGATATTTTGACCAATTTTGACAAGTTTTTAACTCTGACCGATTTTAACGAGAATTTAATAATGGCTATGTTTGACAAATCTTTATTTAATATCTGAAAGTTTTGAGAAATGTGTATAAATTTTGACACGATTTTAAGCAAGGCCAGTATTTTCAAGCATTTATTACTGACTGGTTTTGACAAAGAGTTTAATAGTAGCCTATTTTGACATTTCTTTAATAATAGCCAATTTTGACAAGTGTGTCATAATTGCCAATTTTGACGTTTTTAATAATAGCTAATACTATTTTGACAAGGGTATAATAGTAGCCAATTTTGACAAGTGTTAGATAATAGCAACTTTTAACAAGTGTTTAATAATATACAATTTTGACAAGTGTTTAATAATTGCCAATTTTGACAATTTTTTAATAGTAACCAATTTTTACAAATGTGTGTTAATAGCCAGTTTTGGCAAGTGTGTCATAATTGCCCATTTTGATGTGTTTAATAATAGCTAATATTATTTTGACAAGTGTATAATAGTAGTCAATTTTGACAAGTGTTTTATAATAACAACTTTTAACAAGTGTTTAATAATATACAATTTTGACAAGTTTAATAATTGCCAATTTTGAAAAGCTTTAAACAGTAACCAATTTTGACAAGTGTGTGTTATTAGTAATAGCTAATTTTAAGTGTTTAATAATTGTCAGTTTTAACAAGATTTTAATAGTAACCAATTTTGACAAGTGTGTTAATAGCCAATTTTGGCAATTGTTTGATAAAGAAATTTTTTACAAGTGTTTAATAATTGCTAATTTTGACAAGCTTTTAATAGTAACCAATTTTGTCAAAAGTGTGTTTATAGCCAATTTTTACAAGTGTTTGACAATAGCCAGTTTTGACACGAGTGTGTTTAAAGCCAATTTTGACAAGTGTTTGACAATACCCAGTTTTTATATGTCTGGTATTAGCCAATTTTTATAAGTGTTTGACAATAACCAGTTTTGACAAGTGTGTGGTAGTGTTATTTTCATTGTAGTCTGTGATACAATTGCTGTTTTGTTTTAACATATATTCGCGGTCATATTGTTTATGGTGTGATATCTATATATAAGGTGGACCATATCTTTATAAATTATTTTATTTTATACATACGTTTCTCTTCAACTGTTGTACAACAAGGTGTTTTATGTAGTATTCAGAGGTTTTCCCAGAGAACTTAGTCTTCATGAGCCATGCCTCCTTAGCTTGCAATATTTGGTAATGTCTGGTAAGCGCCATAACCGTTGAACCGTGTCAGCTTAATTTAAGAAATGTGATAAAGGGCCCTCTTCTAGCTGTCAATGATTATATAACAGCTCTGGAACCCTAGGTTGGTTTTGAGAAGAGTTGATGTGAGGGTAGATCATCTGAAATTTACGTTTTAATGTTCGGTACTTTGATTTTAGAGGTAAACAACTACAAAATTAGTTTTAAATCGGAGGCTGACTGAAAAACAAAACAAATTATGTCCATTTTGGCCAACTTAGAATTAGCACAGAATGAAAGGTCATTTTGCATACTGAGGGCAGCCCATATACAAAAAGAATCTGTGAATTATAAAAGCGTTCTGATTTTACGTGACACTTTGAACTTTAAAATCATTTTTTTTCAAAAGTACAACTTTGGACATGACTGTTTTATCAGTCATCCCCCAAAATATTGTTTGGAAAACTTTAAGAAAAACAATTTTTATTAAACAATCCCTTCCCACTTAAATGGGCGCTAAACAGAAAGCACGTGTGAGGAACTTTATTCAGTTGTTTTTTAAAATGTTAAAGTGTGTTTTTAGCTTTGTTATCTAGAGTCCTTAGAAAGCATATAAACAAGGGCCATAAATGATGGACATTGACCTTGTTTCTTAACGTGACATTTATGCCATCGAACTTACTCTAACTTCCACTGTGTTGCTTTGAATATCCATTTTGCTAATCCAGTTTATTTTGTTGTTCATCCTCATGTTTGTCGTAGCTCAGAAAGTATTTTACACGAAAATACGTATGTACTTATATTGTACGTTTAAGGACCTTAAACCCATAGTCCCATGGACCCGTGACCTAATTAATTTCCAAACAAAGAATCAATTTTAAATATAAACATTTGATTTGTCTATAAAAATACTTCATTCATCTACTTACATAACCACCGCATCTCACTTATTATCATTATTTAAAAAATAATAATGAATTATGCTCACGAACAAATAAATCATAAACCATAAACTCGACATGGTTCAGGTAAAACGTCTTGCGTGATATAAAAGTGAGATCTAGTATCACAAATGCATGTGAGTTTCATTCATAATTAATACTTAGAGTACAAAGACCCTTAAATTCCGTGGGAATGTGCCTTTAACGTTTTTAAATGTAAAACACATAATCTAAGAAATCTGTTATGAAAATAAATTTTTACAGTGATTCATTCATCGGTGTCTTTTTAAGGACAGCTTGGTGATTGTAGATTTTTGTTTGTTTATTATTATTATTATTATTATTGTTACATGTATTAAGGAATATTATTTCAATTTTATTTCATTATTTATTTATTATTATTATTTTATTATTATTTTATTTTTATATTATTTGTTTTATTTTTTGTGGTTAGGTTATGAAGTATTAGGTAATTCTGGTAATTAGATATATTGAAGACCATGGTTGGTTTGTTTGTTTGTTTTTTTTTTGGGGGGGGGGGGGGTTAAGGTATTTTTTAAATAAAAAAATTTGGACTATTAGGCAATACTGGTTTTATACATTTTAATATACACAAAAACTTGTAACCAGATATTTAATTTCATTTAATATACATATTGTCAATTATCTGTTTAATTGTAAGGAAACGAATGTTATATATCAGAGCACAATTTGTTTTGTTTTAATCAGTGACTTTTAATTGTAAAATATGTGATATTTGTGATTTGTGATATAGAGTATAACAGATGAAACCAGTATTCAACAGATATGCAGCAAGGATTCTTTTATATCCACTTTCCGACAAACAGTGCATCAGATAAATTGCCTTTGATATCAAATTCATTGGCATAAGCTGATTAAAATTTAATTGTGAATGGTGCAAACTATTTCTTTGTATACTATTACGAATTAAGCATAATTTCGTCTTTGTAACCTTATTTTGTATCATATCGTTTTTTAACATAAATACTTTCAGTGAGTGTTTTCGTTGTACACCTATTTTCGATATAATGGACTATTTTATGTCGGAGTAATTTTGTTGAGTATTGTAAAGTAGTTGTTCTGATATTGTGTAATGGATTATTTTACTATTGTATTGATACAAACAATAATTTTAATCAAAGTTTATGTTTGTTGTATAAAATATTTTTTCTTTTGTTTAATTAGTTATATATGTAGAATGTCACCCCATTATCTTGCCACCCACTTCTGCATTAAAGGCACATAACCTATTTTATAAACACGTGCGTTTTTAAAACTTTTTAAAAAATTAGATTATTTTAAGCGATGCTAGTAGTAAAATATTTAAGAGTGTTTAATTATTGTTTTAAAGAAAATGCGTTGAAAGATAAAAATAGGTTATGTCCCTTTAAGACTTGCTATTTTTAGACATGTTTTACTCATGTGCCATATTTCATTTTAATACAAATAGTTACATCTAATTTGTGTGGTTACATTTCGTGATTAGTTACCCATTGTGTGATTATGTCATCATAAGTGTTATTACGTCATGTATGACGTATACAGAAGTTGTTGCTGTTAACCTGGTCTTTAAGATAGACATGTACTGTATAACATGTATCTACTGTTTGGGATGTCGCTACACTTTTATTATTATAATTATTATTATTATTGTACAGTAATGTATTTTTTATTATGATAAACATATATGTCAACTTACAGACTTTGCTTGAATGATGGAAACATAGCTGGATAATGTATTGCCGTTACGATTTAAAATAGTTATTGTAGGTATACGCCTTATGGCAGGGGCTGAGCAGACGGTACGGCCGGTACGGCCATGGTCGTACCACTTTTTGAAGCAGGCCGTACTACGTTTTTCTATTATTTCTTATTTCTGCATAAGTAACAGTTCTTCGGAGGCTCGGCTTGGTTGCCTTTGGCAATCTTGACCCGTACCACTATTTTGTTTACATTGTGCCTAACGTTGTCTAACGTTGCTTCTGTGGTCTTCGGGGATTAGGGCCCTTCACAACCAGCAATGAGATCTGGGTTAAGTAATGTGGACTAAAGTCGCTTCTGATGCAAGTCCAGGATTAGGGACCCTGAAGCTTAAGCTTTATTAGTTTCTAAGCAAATTCGCCCATGGTTTCTAAGCAACAGCATTGCATAACCTAGACATAAATATATGTATCTTTTTGTTATAGATGCTGGGAACAACGGATAATAAATTAAAATGGGAAACAAACCACATCCAGTTCATATTAAATTTGGTGTCAGATGGGAAAAGGTTGCACAGGCAGAACATAAGCTGTACGTTATTTAATATCTCTCCCTAAATATTGTCTGACCGGACTTAGGGAGGCCTGGGGCACTTCAGGTTTGGGGGCCTCTCAATTTAAAGCATGACATAAAAAATAAACTAAAATGAATGATAAATCACATTTGATCAAAAAACAAAACGTTATGTCCCAATGAATTGGATTTGTTAATTCTTTTTAATAATAGAACTAATTTTATAATTATTACATCTTTTTATAAATTAAGTTCTCAGTCTGGTGGGGCCCCTCTAGCAGGGAGGTCCGGAGCAATTGCTCCCTTATAAATTCGGCCCTATGTCTGACAGTATGCATGATTAGTTTTTGTTATCTGAGCTTTAATTTTTTAGGAAGTTTCTATGATCTTACTCCCAAACTGCATATTTTTAATGATTTTTTTTAATTTTTACTATGGCATTATTTAGAATTGTTTTATGATTCGCACTGAGCTTTAAATTCATAGTACAAACCCATATCTCATTTGTATAGTGGCTAAGTTCATTTTATTTTTTTTAGTTTATTCTATATATTTATGCTTTTAGATTTAATACTCAGACTGATCTGTGTAAATACTGATGTTACAGATCACGGTTCAGTTGAGCGGCTGTTCAGCAATTACGTAACACAAAGGACAAATGTCTCGCTGACGTATCAGACTTGATTCACATCTAAACTTAGTTTTAAACTATGAATCCAGGTTGAACCTTTAACAAGAAACTTGGCATAAAGACTGACAAGGATAATTGAAATGTACGCATTATAATAGTGGGAGGGGGTGGGAGGGATATATCCTACTTTGTCTTACGTTACTGCTGAACAAATGCTATGAGGAATGCATATCTCAGAGTCTTTGAATACCTGGTAGTGTGACTGCTGTGTGAATTTGAATGTTTCTTATTTTTATGCTGTATTCCTGTTTGTAAAATGTAGCAGATAATATCTCAGTTATGTGATATATTCCTACCGTAAATGTCACCAAAAACTTCGGATATTTTCGTTAATTTCCATGGTGTTATTACTACTATCACGTCCGTGTATTACTATTACGTCAGCGTATTACTATCACGTCCGCTATCTGGAGAAAGAAAGGGAAACCATGCGTTTGAACCTTAACTTTATGTAAACATGTTAATTATTTCTAAATTAAATAGGAAACCAGTGTGCAATCACGGATGTCGCAGCACAAGCTGTGTAGACTGTTTTCACTGAGATGAGCGTGTATGAAACTTGCATTCGTTCATTTCTGTAACTTTGTTTTGGAAATGTATGACAGTTCATAAAATTATCGCTTCCCAAAAAGCTTATTTAATTTTTAGAATGGTTCCTTTAAGACACTCAAGCATATCATAACCAGTTTTTGATTTTCTACAAGTTAAACCAATTAGGCCAGATTTTTTGTTTTATTGTTCGTTTCACGAATTCACCAATCCGACATTTTGCTAAATTAAAATAAAATCAAAAGTGAAAATCCACGCTTATTTTATTTTCGCCGACTGTCCTGGAGGTAAGAGAAAAGAAGAAAAAATGCACCATTGTTTAAAAGGAAACATTAAATTTCTACTTTGAAGTTGAATAATTTCATTTCATAGGGTGTGAATATAGAAGTATGCATGCATATGACCAGTTAAATGGGCAAAACTCCTAAAATTTATTTTATACCAAAGTTTATTATCCCCTTCAAAGACATTTTGTAACGTTTTCTTCCTCCCTCCGACTTATTTGTTATTTATTTTTTTAGGAGGGGGGCAGGGGGCTATGTTTGAGAAACTGAAAATAAAAAAACTGTTAGCTTTAATCTGTCATGCTTCAAAAATCGTTATTTGAAGAATTGTTTTTGCTTAACCACGAAACCTTGATCCAAACAAAACACCATTGCTTTGAATATGCATCATATGCTTACCAAACTAACCAAGATGGCAACTTAAACGTAAACAATCCTCAATAACCGAACACTCGTCTTTAAACCTTATTTTTCTTAACATTTATTTATATAAAAAAAAATATATAATGTCTTTAATTTGAAAATCCTTTATATAAATATTTCTGCTACCTCAAAAAGAATGGTATATAATTTTAAAAGTTGAAGAAAATGATAAAGATATCCAAGCTGTGAGTTGTTTATCGTGGTTTTTTTAGGATAGATGTAAAATAAAACCTTGACGGACACATCCAACTAAAAGGAAAATAATGGAGTTCCATCCATAAGCAAACAAGGGTTGTCGTACATTTGACGGAATAAGGACAAAATTATTGTGTTTTTTAGGTAACATAGTGAACAAATATAGTGTAGGTGTAAGCATCAGTTCCCTCTTTTTAGTTGGGATCAGATTTACTGATAAACACAATTATTTTTTAGACCTTAGAACGTTTCATATAAAAACAACTTAAGCATGACGATTATTTTACTGAGTGGACATATTTTCTTAAGTACAATTTATTATTCATTGTAGTATATTTTGTAAATTTTGCGCTGATTTTAGTTTCTGTTAGAAGAAATAAATTTTTGTTGGTTTGTACACTTGGAGGCTTTTTGTCATTTGTATTTGTTTTCCTTTTCTACAGCCATAAGGGAGGCTTTTGCACATTTTTATGATTATTCTCCATGAATGTATAAGACCCCATCAGGCAGGGCGGAAGCAAGTGAACATTGGTGGGGTGGGGAGGGGCTAACATAGATATTGGGGGCTAACAGATCGAGGCATGAAGTGTCGCGTGGATACGAGGTTGTGCTTGATTCAGAATTATTTTTAAAAAATGTTGTGGGGGGGGAGGAGTGGGGGCTAGAGCCCCCCGTTCCGCCGTGCCAGCATATGCGTTTCATTTCATGATAAGTAATTTTGTTGAGAGGGGGTTGAGGAGTGAGTCAACATAGAGAAAAACAGAAAAAAATAAAATAAAAATCTATTAAGTTAGAAAATATTTGCTTTTTATGAGACTGTACTGTATAAACAAAAAAAAATCATCTTCACGCTGTACAAAACAGTTAGACTTAACAACCCATTTCAAATTATATGCTTCACCCATTGAGAAAGTGATGAAATTATTGTTTACGCAGAATCTGACAAGCAACGGCATATTAAACATTTACAAACATATTATTATTAGAAAGGGAAGGTTTCGCCTAGTCTTCGAGAACATTTTAATCAATAGCTATAGATGAATGAAGGTTTTTGTATGAAAACTTGTTTAGCATTCTTTCTCGTGGATAACACCCTCATGATCTTCTACCGGCCTCGATGACGCAGAGCTTACGCTGTCGGTTTCACGGCTGACAGGTACTGGGATCAAATCTCAATCGAGGCATGGGATTTTTAATATCGATTCCAACCCACAGTGAGTGCTCCGCAAGGTGCAATGGGTAAGTGTATACCACTTACACCGACCAGTGGTCCACAACTGGTTTATTAAAGGCAGTGGTATGTGCTGTCCTGTCTGTGGGAAAGTGCATATAAAGATTTCTTGCTACTAATCGGAAAGAGTAGACTGTGGTGGTAGCAGGTTTCTTCTAGAAATCATGTGTCAGACACCTAATAGCCACTGAGTAAACAATGTGCTGGGGTGTCGTTAAACAAATAATCCTTTCCTCTCCTTCATGAACTCTAATGTCAGGAAAGAAACTGAACTCTTATAGTACCATTATAATTATGTATACTGTTCTCATAGTAGATGGAATAATTAGTTTTCTGCTTACCATTGGCGACCAGATTTAAAAGTAAGACAGAATAGTTGATTATACTTCACCTCACCGGAAGTGGAACATCAAAACACCAACGTTTTTCAGTTGAAAAATAAGTGTCAAAAGAACAGCCTTTCCAACATTTTGCAACGTGTACATGATACACAAAAGTATTTCACTTCATAACTTTTTGGATTATATGTGGTTGCTGCGGTATCAAAAAGCGTAACTGAAAAGTGTCAAAAAACGGCTAAAAACGCATACAATTTTTTTTCCCTCATAAAATGTTTAATATCCAGTATATCTTCTTCAAATTTTGTTTAAAAATTTGGTCTTTCGTTTAATTTCCAAAACCGTTTTCCTTTTTGTTCTATAATCTCTAGAAAAAAAGTTATTGTTAAAAACGATGGCGCCAATCTGACATGACGCAAAGTATTGTTGACAATGTATAATTTACATAATATAAACTGTGAAATAAATATTTTCTTAAAGACATATGCAGAAAGCAAACGACAATAAAAATGTTTCTCATCCTGTATTTCATTGCTATTACAGCACTGGTATAACCTTTCATTAAGAGGGGTGTTTCTGTTGTTGTTTTTATTTTTTATTATTTTTTATTTTTTGTATACGGACCAACTTTAATTTGAAACGAATCATGGATGCCAATGCGGAAGGTAGTTAAGCGTTCAACGAGAGCTATCCGCTCTGAAAAACGTACTTTTATTATATATATATATTTTTTTTTACAATTATCACGTGATTGGTATCAGACGACGTCAAAATGGACGACGAAGAGGCAAAAAATTAATGATTCTATTGTTTCCTGTGGCGGATCCAGAAAATCCATTTAGGGGGCCTTAAAGATTCTTCTGATTCTTTAACATTGAAAAGATAATAATAATAAAAATTATAATAAACATTTTTTTAATCGCAAATTTTTAGGGTGCCCGGGCTCCTGGGGACCCCGCCTAGATTCGCCACTTGTTTTTTTTTTTTGTTGAGACGGGAACATTTGACATAGGAAATTGTTTTAGATGGAAACACTGCAGCACAGGCTACAGTATTTCCATCTCGTAATCCATCAGTGTAAACATAAATGAAATCACTAAATCTGTTTTTGATTTCCGAAAAATGTTGTTTGTAAACAAGTGCATTTGTACGATTTTTTTTTAATCCACCAGATCAAACAAAATAGTAGGTAGTTTTATATACCATGGTGGAAGAACAAAATATGTAGGTGAACACAATTTCCTAGAGTTTGCCTGATTCGGCTTCTATTTTTTCTGCCGAAATTCAGGCATTCTTGATGCACTGACAAAATTTAAACTTCAGATACATCTAAATTTATTATTTTTACAGACTCACTTACATGTATCTAAGCTTTACATAATATGAGGCTTGAACATCCTTTGATTGGGATGGTGATACGAAAGTGTGTCTTTTTATCTTCTAAAAAGGAAATTGTTTTCTGTTGGGTGCCCAGTCACGTTGGCATTAGAGGTAATGAAAAGGCAGACATAGCTGCCAATGCTGCCTTGAATTTGCCTCGTGCCAACATGGGTATCCCCTTTTCTGATTTTAAATTTGAGATTAACAGGTATGTTTTAGCTAACTGGTAGGGTGTTTGGGACTGCACGAGAGCAAATTTCATTCTATATAAAGCCGGACTTGGGAAAGTAGCAGTCCTCCTACAGTCGGCCAAGGTAGGATAAAATTGTTTTGTGTTGTTCTCGTATTGGCCATACGTATTTAACTCATAATTATTTTTCTTTTGAAAAGGGATCATCAACCTCATTGTGAGCTCTGTCAGTGTATATTGACTGTGCGTTATATTTTGATGGATTGTCCTCACCTTCAGCTTGTTAGAGATACTGTGTTTGTTAATGAGGATGTGGTTCCGATTCCACCCACAGCTTATTATTAAGTTTTTAAAGGGACAACTTTTACAGAAAATTAGTTTTTTCATGGTCTTAGTTTGTTTCGTTAATATATTGTGTATACGTTTTGATATAATTGAT